>CALNHX010008517.1:0-59681 GCA_940337035.1 Agriotes lineatus | reverse complement strand
TGTGTCAAATGACAAACAAAACTTAACCTATTAACCTCTCGAATTTCACATAGACTGACAATACACTTCAGTACTGCCAAACGTATAACATTTGATCTTTCGGTACTTTCCAAATTGTCACTATGACTTTTCATGGCTGTCAATACAAAACGTATTGTTACGTATTTAACGTTCGGGCTATTTAAAATTATACGACAAACATGGGTTCAAACATTTATTTACAACAATGAATTATTACGATTATTATTTACAAGCACACACGAGAATTATCAAGCAGATTACAAATTACTACAGGCACTTACAAACTATCGATACATTTATTTAACACTAACGATGTGTTTCTATTTTTCTATTTATTTCATGAGAGGTTATGTACACGCGGTTATTTATATGGGGGCTTCTAACAAGCCTCGACGTGAGTTCGAACTGCCGGAGAATTATTTCAAAACTGAACTGCGGGTGAACTCCGGTCGCTTATATATCACGCCGGTAATATCTTCCAGAAGCCTCCAGATGTTCTCGGCAACGGTGACGTGTCGCGTCAGGGCCGCTCTAGCATCGACTGGAAAATGATTCATCCGCGTACACAGCCACAGCCTATGATTCACGCGCTGGAAGCCGCCTCTGGAATTTCTAGTATAATCGAGGCACCGGGGCAAATAACCGTTAGCCGAATCGTTACAGTATGTTTTTTAAATATTTATTGAGTTGTTGGATAAAACGTTGTATTGCATTCGTGTTTAGTTGCGTTTTATCCACTTAAGAAAATTAAACGCTCGAACTGCGTTCTCGCGTTTAAACATTCTTATGTGGATAAAACGCCATCTAAAACACTTATGCAATAAATAACTATTATCTTACAGTAGCGCCCATTACCATAAATTATACAACTGTTTTCAGTGACTAAAATGAAGTTTTATTCACAAGTAAGTTTTCATTATTTATGCTACTTCGTTGTTGGTAGCACTGTCAAGCTATGTCAAATTCGTAATTTTCAGGTTAAGTTTTGCGTCAGTCTGTGTCAAATAACAAGCAAAACCTAACCTACGAACCTCGAATTTGACAAAGACTGGCAATACACTTCAGTACTTCCACTACACTTCAGTACTTCCACTACACTTCAGTACTTCCACTACACTTCAGTACTGTCACACGTATATCACAAATAACAGGCGACTAATTATAAATTTATTTCGCGACATATTCCGACTGCGCAAACTATTTAGGCACAAGAATTGCTACTGTAAGATAAAACGTCGTATATCACACGTGAGCGAAATGTTATTATCAGCTCGTGAGAAATTGTATCGCTCGTGCTGGGGCACTCGCGATTCAAAATTCTCACTCGCAAATAATGATGCATTTCTCTCACTTATAATATAATCTACTATTATTTTGTATAATAACTGTCAAAGTGTTACAATGTTGGTAGATATGTGATTAAAACGCTAGGAAATTTTTATACCTCGTGTTGGTAGAACTTTTTTCAAAATTATGGTTATGCGTCAATTTTGAATGTCAAAGTTTCTTAATTTGAACTCTTGACAACATTCTTTTGCAGCATAACTACGAAGTACTATGGCTTCCGCCCTATCACTGCCACTAGAATGCCACAGAAATGGCATGGGTATTTTGCAAAACGCATTGCAATAAACACATTAGTGACATATCACTCAAAATGACAATAATTTTTTTAGTGGAAAAAAAGAACTAAAAATCTATGTATCAACATTATTAAAACTAGGGACCCTGCAGGAATGCAACTTATCCCCTAGAAAGTTGACCTTGAAAATTATTATTAAAAAAAATTTACTTTACGTTCCGCGTATAAGAGCGATGTGATAGCAGCATTTTGACGACACTCCCAATAAATGATAAGTATATTCATTAATTCATTATTTTCATAAACATGAGCCATTATTGTAACAACAACATTAATAAAATTACAATGGAAAACTAGTTGACAGTCATTGCTTAATAAGAGAGATAAACAAAAATAAAATTATTCAGCCGCCTTTACGTCAAAGTTTAGTTTTTAATTTGAAAATTTAACACCCTGTACCTCCGTTAGTTTTGATATTTCAGAAAAGTGGCAAATAACAAAAATGCTAATTTTTTAGCTTTATTTCCTGGTAAACGGAAAGAATCAACTTAAAAATCACCCTATATAGTATTCCTTGTGAATGCGGGAAATACTATATCGGTGAAACAGCAAGGCCTTTAGAAGTTAGAGTCACCAACATTTGATCAAGAAATACAAGATTGACAAATCTAAAATAGCCGAACATGCTTGGAATAACAACCAGAAAATACATTGGCATAACACAAAGATTTTATCTAAAGAATCGATATCAACTAGACGTAAAATCAAAACTGCATATATTTTACTAAGCAAAGACGAATGCGTGTCCACACATTCAGTTGATTTAAATACTAGTTGACTATCCTTTCTTAAAGATGTAATCAAGTAGTCACCTGTCATTGAGGAGGTTAGTCGTGTTCTGCTAAATCTCCAATAAAATAAGCTAAGTGCTAGTTGATTTTTAATGTAATTAGTTAATGTTGATAACGGAAGTAGATTTGTCTTCCGAAACGTTCATGTTTAAATATTTTTCATCTTGTCGTATAGCAAAATACCCATAAAAGTAAAATGGTTATTGAAGCGCCACAAAGAAGTTTCAGGGATTATCTCACTAAAACGATTATTTATCTGTTCAAAGCAACTTTCAAATACCTAGTGTTTTGCAAACTTCTAAAATTATATTTATGCAGTGTTTCAGATTATTTACTAATAAGAAACTGCATATAGGTTATGTTACCCTTCTTGTGAACACATGACAGCTATGACAAATAATAAAAATGATGACAAATGTTGGCATCATGAGTAGATGTACATTTTTTTCTGTGCAAAAAGCTTCTTTACAGGTTTGCTTATGGAAGCATATATTTTTTTATTGTAAAAATTAAAGTGCCTCAACTGCCAGGGATATTGGCACTAATTGAGTTTGGTAACAGCTAGAGCTTCTTATATAAATCTGTACAATATATAAAGTTTAATGTCTTGCGAATTTCGTTGGTATCGTGTCCTAGAGTCCTAGTGCAATACACAAATTTTGATTAATTCCACTGCTAACACGTTCCTTATTGTACACAACACAGTCTTGCAGTATGTGTTTTACGTTGAGAGGAGCAGCACAATGTTCACATTGAGGAGGCGGTTGCTTCGAAATCAAATAGCCGTGTGTTAGTCTGGTGTGTCCCATTCGGAGTCGGTGGAGACATATTTCTTCTTTCCGTTTGAGGCCGGGTATTCTATGTAACCAAGTTGATTGCTGAATTTCACGTAGTTTGTTTCCTTCTGCTTCTGTCCATTCATTATTCCATTGTTTCCAAATTTTAGATTTAATTATAAGTTTAAGGTCGGATTGCAGGATTCTTGGATCGTCCACATATTCTTTGGTGGCAGCTTTTTTTGCATTGTGATCGTCTTTTTCGTTTCCCGGTATTCCTATGTGCGATGGGATCCAAACGAATATGATTTGCTTTTTACTTTTGGATAGTTGCATGTACTTTTCCTGAAGATAGATGATTAGGTTGTTCTTAGGATACAGGTGGCTGAGTGATTGAAGTAGGCTGAGTGAATCCGAGAAGATGATGTATTTGTTTTCAACACTATATTCGATAAAGTGCAAAGCATCCATCACAGCGTGCAGTTCTGCGGTATATATCGACGTAGCGTCGCACAATTTTGTAGTATTTATGGTGTTATCACATACGAAAGCACACCCGGTATTATTGTCTATTTTAGAGCCGTCGGTATAAATGTGACTGTAGGAAGGGTATTTGGAAAGAATTTCTTTTATTAGGGTTTTTTAGAATGTGGGAGACGTTATTTCTTTATTGTAATGGGACAATTCTAGATGAATTTTAAATGTTGGGATTAGCCAAGGTGGTGTCTTTGAAGGCATATTATAAGATTCAGGCATTGCTATTCCAAGTGCATCCATTAGGTTCTGGGACTGTATATTGAAAGGTTTTTTAATGTTTGGATTCATGTCGTATGTATTTTGTAAAGGTGGTTGTGTTACTATTGAATGGTTGTGTGGGGTTCTTTACTCCAGTTGGTTGAATACAACGTGTACAACTACAGAATTATACCTTTATTTAACGAGATATTTTATTTACAATATGAATATATATATAATGTACAATTGTTATGCGGCCATGGCTTGGTTGCGGCGATAGTTCTGCCGCACAGCGAAACGACGTGGGTCCTGAAGGCTGAGGGTGGTTGGATTGACACCCTGGTATCGGAGAGCCTGCAGGTCCACCAGAGCTGGCGTGGTCCACGTGGTGGCCTCCAGGGGTGCTGCTGCGTCCTCGGAGCGGGTGGTGCGCCGCCTCTTCGGAGGGGACGCTTTCAATGGCGATATGGGTGCTGGTAGGGCCGGCCGACACAGAAACTCCCTAAGCGTGTTTCTTTCTTGCTTCCGTTTCCGCCGTGGGGTGGAATGTGTTGGCTGTGGAGTGGAAGCCTTCTCCATGGACCGGGCTGTAATTATAGCGCCGGGTGTGTGAGCCGGGCTGTATAAATAGCGCCGGTGTGGGTGTGAGTCCGGGCTGCAGTTATAGCGCCGGGTGTGTGCCGGGCTGTATAAATAGCGCCGGTAAGAGACTCCCAGGCTGTTAAGAAGCGCCGGTGTGTCTGTCTTCTGCTCGTCGGAGCGCTGGCTTTTATAGCCGGGCAGCCGTCGCTTCGTGCCGGCTGCGTACGTTCGTGGCGTCTCGGGCTGGCTCGCTTCCGCGTGGTGGGAGCTTTCGTGTCGGACTGGCTCGTTTTCGCGTGGTGGGGGCTTTCCTGCTGCGTGGAGCTGCGCGAGCCCCCACAATATATTAGGTTCACGACAAAATATTATGCTATAGTCAGGTGATAATTTAATTCTTCACGCAAGTGTGTACGTACACTTCCAACCATCCATCATTCCTTGATAATCATATACCATTTGTATATCAACAGTGCCAACCTGAAAGCAATTTATTGAGAACAACATGAACTAAGGCAATGTGAAAATGAGAAGTTAAATATTTTCCTAAATCTGACGTTTAAATATAAGTAAGTTTTGAAAATCCTTTTTATACAACTGCAATACATTTAGAAATAAAACGAAAAAACATGCCAGAGATTAATTTAGCTACGTTCTTGCATACATGAATTAGCTCTTTCCATTATAAGCCGTTTGTGTTCTACAATGGGCCATATTATAAGTTTCACAAATACAATATGGGTTATTGTCCTTCATAATTTTGGTATAATCTAATAATTATTGGCAACTCTAACATTATGGCATATCTTTACATTAATTTAATTTAACTATATCATTGCTTAACTTCTTTGATAACATAACAATATTTAACTTTCTTGATTTTCGACAATTTTATCAGCCTACAGCCTGATTAACGGCAATTAAGATATCAACTAATAAGAAGACACAAATCTCAAAAATATTAACAAATATCCAATCTGCTGTATTTTATTGCGGAAAATCTGTTAGCAATCTCAAAAAGTAAACATTCAAGTATAAAACACAAAGACAGTACAGTTTTTATTCCTAATCAGTTTTGTTCCTGTCGAATTAATAAACTGATCAGCAAAAATACAAATTGATGCAATTTTCTACAAAAAAACGATATCGAACATTTTCCAATTTCCCTAAAAGCTTTATCGAAAGTGACAGACACAATAAAGCTCGAAACTCTTAAACATTACAAACAATTTTGAGCATTCTCCCTATCATTTCCGTATGCCACAATTCAGTTTTGGGCGTTGAACCTAGAGAGTTTAAAAACATTCAAGTTTTAATTATGACAGCAAGAATTTTCCGATTTCAAGTTTTAATAGCTAAACCGGTAAACAAGAAACTCCCAGTCGCGGAGTTTTGAAACTTGTGAAGTTAAATTACTTATAAATGTCAAGATTTAATAAGTGATGCGGAGCAGGTTGCCCAGAAATATATTTAATAGGTTCCATTATCTTCGCTTACTTTGATTCTATACAGGATTTTATAGCAACTCATCTGAAAAAGTAATTTAAACAAAGTTTACTTTTTGCCGTTTGATATTTAGGAGTAACAATGTTCCATACTTGGTTTTGTGTCTATAAGTAGAGTATCAACTTACTCAGATCTGCTTGTACTAAAATGGGTAGCAGAACCAATGCTAAAGTCTATTAAATATGTACTAGTAGTCTAATTTTAAAAGAATATGTTGTAAACTATAACAATTTACTTTGGAAAAGACACTCTAGATGACTTTATGGGGTCTGTGTAAGTAATTGTTACATCAAAAATCTTTACCCAGAACTTCCCTCGTCGGCATTGTGACACTAGGAGTAAAAATATCTTCACGTTTCTAATAAATTAAATACATTTTCAAATAAAAAAAAATGTATCCCGCTGGGGTTTAAACCCGCCGCATCTGCAGAGCGATCGTAACCGCACCCCTGCATAGAGATCGTATCTGCATCAATAAAGTCCGGCGCACTCCTCTCTTGAACAAAAGGGTGTTATTGTTGAAACGTTTTTACCCTTTTATGACATTATCCTGTATCGGTTGAATCTTATTTTCGGCAAATGCAAAGCCTGACCTATGTGAAAGTTATTACTTTCTTCTATTTCAAAATTTACGCAAAAATAAACAAAATTTTATTTTTTAAGGTGCTCACACTGTATATATTTGTATAAAATTGTACCTGTTTCATGCGAGGTAGATATATAATATGTATGCAAAATATCGTATTCCTTCGACAAATAGTTTTTGAGCTATACTGCCAACAGGCAGACAGACAGACAGACGGAATTAAGAAAACCTCTTTTTCGTCATCTACGGACCGCGATACCTGTAGAGCTGAAAAAATCTCGGAAGGTGATTTCTTCGTAATTGCAATACTTCATTCGTCTTTCAGACGAGGTAAGTTAAAATTGATTTACTAAAATATTTAGTGGAACAAAATTATTTTACTCTTCTTACTTCCCTCGTCTAAAAGACGAATGAAGTATTGTAATCGCGAAAAGATCACCTTTTGGGATTTCTACAGATCTTCACATTTCAGGGTACTTAAATAACGAAAAACATGTTTTCCCAATTCCGTCCGTCTGTCTGTTGGCGGTATAACTCAAAAACGATTTGTTGAAGGAAGACAATATTTTGCCTACACATTATACGTTATATCTACCTGGCATAAAACCGAGAAAATTTTTAACAAATATATATAGGGTGAGCACCTTACAAAAAAATTTTTTTTATTTTTTATT
Organism: Agriotes lineatus; assembly: GCA_940337035.1. Taxonomy (NCBI): domain Eukaryota; kingdom Metazoa; phylum Arthropoda; class Insecta; order Coleoptera; family Elateridae; genus Agriotes; species Agriotes lineatus. The sequence goes on along the minus strand of CALNHX010008517.1, from coordinate 52,371 downwards.
TAACTTAGTAATAGATACAAGTAATAATTTGTACATTGTGCAGGCTTTATTTTTACCAGAACTGGGAGCCAATAGATACAGGCTAAATGTTTTACGATACAAAAAGGAGGCACAAATTAGCGCGTTACTAAATATAGCTGCGACGCAGAAATTCGAAAGGTCGGTGCTCCGTGGCGCAGGTAGAAATTGCCCAGTCCCTTGCAATATCCCACAAAACGTTGGGACTGCACACGCAGTTCGCCTTCCGTTCGAATTCGACCACCTGTAACGTTTTTTTTTATTTAAAAATGTATTTAAATTATTGGAAACGTGAAGATATTTTTACTCCTAACTTAATTTTATTTTTACAATTATTTAGTGTCACAATGTCGACGAGGGAAGTTCTGGGTAAAACCTTTTACAGATTTTTCACATATTCATCTAGAGCAGTGATTCCCAAAGTGGGCGATACCGCCCCTTGGGGGGCGCTGGAACGATCCAGGGGGGCGATAGCAGCTTCGGGTGCATTTGGGGGGCGGTGAATAAAAATAAGGGGGCGGTGAAAGCTTAAAGAAGGAAGAGAAGATAAGAAGATTTAGAAAAACCATTCGTACATATTTCATCTATTGTGTAACATAGTGTAACATTATTTTCCAAATAAACACACAAAATGCAAGTTACAGATTTATTTATTCCATGAAGACTATTTACCATTATTAAGTCTGTTTATTCTCCGTTCCTTTAATTTTACTTTATCACGCCCTTTAATAGACCATCCAGAAAGTAAATACCATTACAATAAAGGGCTTTTATTATTCAAATTTGCTTTTACTCAAAATACAGGTTACAAATTCAGAAAAGATTTGTTCATTTTAAAAATATAATTTTCTCTAGCAATAATAAATTATACAAAATTTCTATATGGTATATCTTATTATAACATTTCATAATTGACTTTTTCAGATAATCATTTGAGTTTGGCTTTCACTTTAGTTATTCCGATTGTCAGTTAATACCTACAAATTAAAATCTAAGTTCTGATGTTACCCAACAACTATCCCAACTAAATCAACTTATACGCTCGAACCTTTTTAATAAACTATTCACAATTTAACAGTAAATGTATCTAATGTATCATTCATTAAACAATTCTCAAATATTTATGTTGTACTTTTAATGTATAAATCCTTCCTTGTACTTTTTAATTGCGAATTAATTTATTCTTTCAAAATAATTTCCTACCTCTTATAGATAATTATCAGTCTCAAGAGGCTACCACTACAATATCTTTCTGTTTGTTCGCTTAAAGAATGTAGGTTTCCAGGGGGCGCTGAGTAATTTTTCTTCTTAAAAGGGGGCGTTAAGCCAAATAAGTTTGGGAACCACTGATCTAGAGCGTCTACCCATTTAGTGTAGTAAAGTCACTCTTTTTGTTTAGGTCTCCCGGCATCCAAGTATGCATGGTTTATTACGAAGTACACGATCTACATAAATTCTTCTTCTTATCGTGCCTTATCCATTTCGAACGTTGGTAATTAACATGCCAATTTTGACTTTATCTGCAGCTTTTCTAAATAGTTCTATAGAGGTTTGACCCGACCATTTTCTCAAATTATATAACCACGTATGTATTCGTTTGCCTGGCCCTCTTCTACCCTCTACCTTGCCTTGCAATATATGGTATTTATCATTCCACATGAGGTGACCAAAATATGGGAGTTTTCTCTGTTTAATAGTAAATATAACCTCCTTATCCTTTTGCTCCTGTTATATATGTTGTTAAAAAGATCCGTTAACACTGTAAGAAATTGTGGATCAGTATCGCACCTTAGTTTTAGCATTTCTCCAGGTATATTATCTGGATCTGGTGATTTGTTCTGTTTCAGGGAATACATAGCGTTTTCCACTTCATGTTTAGTAATATACGATTCAGACTCACGTATTGGCAAAGTTTCTAAATCGGGCTGGTGTTCTTGAAAAAAATGCTCTGCAAATGCTTTCCACATTTCTAGTTTATCCCCAGTTTGCGTTATAAGGTGTCCGTTTATATTGATGACGTTGTTACTACTTTGTTCACTTGTGTGCCCAGTCATTTCTTTTATCCTTTTATACATGTTAAAATGATCATGTTTCCCATTTAACTGTTCTATCTTCCTGCATCTTTCGAACATCCATCCATCGCATCTTTTATTTTTCTTCTTATCGCCGAATTTAGTTGACGATATTCATTTGGTTGGCTTTTACTAACCTTCATTGTTCCATCAGATTTATATTCTCGTCCGTCATCCAATTCTTTATTTTTTCCCTTTTTTTTTCTTTTGTAGGTGTTTTGCCACTGTTTCAGTAATAACATGTTGAGCCGTATTCCACTTTTCCAGAGGATCGTTAGATTCACTAATTTTTTCAATGCCTATTCTAAAGGACTGTTGTACTTTCGTTTTAGTATCTGATTGTTTAAGTTCTTTTATCTCTATTTTTCTATAGCTCTGTGTATTGTTGATTTTCTTTAGTTGATGATGTATATATTAAGGGATTGTAATCAGAAACAATGTCAGCTGGTGGGTAAACCTTAACAGATTTAATTGTCTTTTATGTCTGCAGGTGATTTCCAATTATACATCAGACGTCGCGTCGTGTAAGTAGCTGATAGAAAGTATTGTATATAGCTAGCTTTCCTTCTTTGCAGAATTGTACTAGTCGGTCTAATTTCTTTCTTTAGTTCTTTCGTCTTCTCTTCCTTTATCAACTTTGGCATTGAAATCCACAGTAATCATTATTATCTCGCTACTTTTTGTATACTATACTATCAGTTTATTCAGTTGTTCGTAAAAATGTTCAATAGTCTCGTCATCTTTATCAGCAGTCTGTGCATATATCTGAATGATCTTTAAATTACGTGGTGTTGAGTTTATTTATAACATAGCCATACGGTCAGAAAATGGTACAAAACTTCTAATATATGATTTTAGACGGTTGTGCAGTACCGCATAAATTCTATTACTATAATCATTACTAGTCGTACTGATCCTGTCTTAATCACTTACTCGAACCACATGAAAGCATTTTCGGCTAACTTATAGTCATTAAGGTCCCCTTAGTTCAATAAGAAAAGATATTCTGTTTTAGTATCAGTAGAACATTTTCGGCACCCCCGAGCTTTGGCAAACTTTATTAATTTCCTAATTTCAAACTAATTGATGGGTTCAAACTAGAGCGGTAACCAATAGCAACTTCTACCTTTACTTATAAGTAACGTAATGAAATGAAAAGCTCGAAAAGAGATTTTTTTTATTAAAATTTGGGCCAGACTTGTCTTGTATATAATATGAAAGTGGGAAAGAACTACTTGATAATGTACATGATAGTTTGTCTGCTATAGAGTCAAAACGATTCAAGGTGAATGCTCTTTGGTGGCCAACGCTAAGAATTTTCATATCGTTTTAGTAAAGCTTTATATGGAATATATCTACGAGTATTGCAGTGCATATTTTTTAGAAATAAAACCTACATGTGTGTTACAGCGTACAACGACGCCTATAATAGGCCTAACGGCTGTTGACTGAGTACGAAAATAAATAAATAGATAAATATTGTCTTTTGGAAAATAAAGAAAAACGAGTACAACACCTGTTTCCCGCGTTTGAGAGAAATTATCACAGTATAGCCTTCGTGTCAATAACATTATTGTGGCCTTGGAAATCTGACTTCAGCAAAGGTAAAAGAATCTGTACGAATATTTAACAATAAAACATCGAACAGACTGGTAGATAAAACGGGGAAGAAATATTATATATTAATGAAAAACTACAAACCTGAAAAAAATACACTGTAAACATTTTTGCACAGAACCACCCAGAAAATCCACGAAATAAAAGAGGCTAAAATGGGACTTCACACAACAAAATCTGAGGAAAAAGAATTATAGAAAAGACACAAACTGGAAAGCAAAGTCTCCAGATGAACTACCCACTGACATTCTAAAACTCCTGAATGAGTATAGAATAAAAACACTCGCCTAGACTATACTGGGTGACCGGTTTCAAAACCGAACATAGCAAACTTTTACTTTTCAGTAAACAAACAATATTTCTAAAATAATTGATGTCTAAGGACTTTCAGCCCCCCACTAAAATTCTGATCTAAGTAAGCAACCTTGTTTTTTATATTAAATTAAATGTTTATTTCTACCCCTATAACTAAAATAGCGTATAACATACATGTCGCTAAGTGAAATTTCAATCACGCCATCATAATCTGTGACTAAAGTGCATCTTAGTCACGGGTTGAAGTTGGCACGACGTTTTAGTCACGGGGTGAAGTTAGATTCAGGCAGTATTTGTTTTATTAGGCACAAATAAAACTGAAATCAACTTAGTTTTCAACAGTCAACTTTGACGTTTGTCAAGCATAATTTAACCTAATATAATATTCAAAATCCTAATGAAATAATATGATGCTGTATTTGCCAAATTTGTGGTTGGAGAAAAAGTATAGTAGGTAACACATTATATAAACTCGTCTAGATACTCGTTTATTAAACATCCGTTGTGCTACCCTCCACTTGTGCCTAAAAACTCGTAACATAATATACTATATACATTTTCTACTCCTGTAACTAAAATGGCATTTAACATATTAACATACACGTCGCTAAGAGCGTTAATATCATTTAACCTAACCAAATATTCATAATCTTACTAAAATAATATGATGTTATATTGTTTAAATTAGTGGTCGTAGAAAAAGTATTATTTTAGTATGTGATGAATTCCGTAGAGATGCAAGTGCAGAGTTATCGTTCGTAGAGGGTAAGATTTTTCGGGGGCAAATACACAAGAGGTTGTTTTTTTTCCGGATTTAGTTGGTGTTTATGAAAGCTTGGTTGCCACGAAATTTCTCGTAAATCAAGGATATGAACAAATGGCGACACCGAAGGTGGAATCATTTTGTTAAATTTCCTTGATTTGAGAGTACTTGCCAAGTGGAAACCAAGCTTAAGTTTCAAAGAAAACAACTAAATCCCAGGAAAAAGGCAATCTTGCGTGTATTTTAGAAAGATTAATAAACGATGCGATTTGTTGTACGTGTTATTTTCAATAAACGTCAAAATATCAAAACTTACTCCATTATCTAAAAAATCTGGTGTGATACACTCACACAACTTCCTTTTACAGTGATCTTATAATTAGTCAAAAATTTCATTTTTAATTTTTAACCATTTGTTAAAAATTTTCAAAAATTACAAATTCTACAAAAGCGGTACAAAATCGAGTGTTAGTTGAAGAGACAAATGTTCTCTAGAATTTTAAGGTGAATTCAAAAATGTAATAATATACCGGGTGTTTTATTTAAAATAGGAGTTAATAAAAAAAATAGAAAAAAAAAACAAAAGAAACCCACTTTAGAAGTATTCAACTGGAAAATCACCTATCTCACATCAATACACATTAAAAATGTAAGAAAAATGTAAAGTTTAAAAAAAATCGTTAGAGCCGTTTTGGAAAAAATCGAAAAAAACTGAAAAATCACAAGAGTAAACACCTACTTCCGGTTATGCAATTTTCTTCAAAAGTTTGCTGTCTCATCTACATAGTACACAAAACTTATATATGAAGTTTCAATGCCATACCTCTTTTCGTTTTTGAGATATTCTGTTCACAGACAGACAGACAGACACACAGACAGACAGACACACAGACACACAGACCAATGAAAAAAAATATGTTTTTTGGGATCAGGGGACTCTAAAACGTGAAGATCTGTTGAAAACTCAATTTCGAATTTTTGGGGTGAATCCAATACTTCCTTTATAGTAGTAAAAGGAAGTAAAAAGGAACGTAAAATTTTTCACTGGCAAAAATGCAACTAGTTTTTTATCGCTGTGAAAAGCGAGTTGCTGGGTAATGCATACAAAACTAATAATTTTTTATGTATTAAGGGCATAATTATTAGATTATAGCACAAGAGAATGTTTAAAACGCAACAGGAAGCGGAGAGCTTTACAGTTTCCAAGACCTACAATCGTCATTATGCACGTGGTACATACAACGTTTTATTACATTTTGATTCTCAAAATGGATAAAATTAAAGGATTCAGTATTGTTGGTGTGCTATAGTTTCTATGCAGATTGTTGGTGTTGCTATATTACACTGTTGGTGCTTGTTAGGTATACTGCTTAGCAACTTTAAATGCCCTAGAGCCATAAAATCCATTTTACGCCCGCTATCGAGGGCCTATAAACAAGATTATGGTTCCAAAATTAAATAAACATTTTTATTGGTGGATTACAGGAGATGTTTATTAAACACTTTTATTCAATGATTAGGAAAGTTGCAGTAACAACTAACCTGATCACAATCTTTTAGATAGATATTGAATATCTGCGTTGCCATGATGTGTTTTTTCTTCTTTAATAAACAGATCAGCAGAATGATATGTGTAGGTTGGGTTATAGCAAGGTCTGTAAATATAGCAAGCTTTTCCATGCTTGCTATATTTACAGACCTTGGGGTTATAGTGTCAAAAATCAAGATGATCCAAGTTTTGTAGCCCACCTTGTATATTTAAATATTTCTAACAGATTCAAAGTTTTGTAGATATCTACCATGCCAATAGGGTTGCTACGAGCAAATGTATTGTTCTTATACAGCAACATCTTCCACGCTCTTTCGTAATAGATAAGAGTCGCACTACATAGTTCAGACTCGGCGGAAATCATTTCTCGAAAATAATAATTTATAAAAAAGTTGTAATTCAAAGTCGAATAATATATTATGCTTCTGTGCTAAATATTCTTAGTATGTCGTTTTAACCATGCTCGGTTAAAATTTGTTCTATATTTACGTAGTTCTATATTACTACTGAGCACATATGGTTCTGACATCAATAATAACTTTGAATTACACTTTAAAGCTACAATTATTGTAAACTAAAGATAATACGGTTCCGCGACCATAATACAACTGATTGTATGAGATAAAGGTTGCTGTTTGAGATTAAGAAGAACTAGCAGTCCAGTGAGACAAATGTCTCATTTAATAAAATAAAAAAGACCGTCCCGGACGGACCAGCGTCACGGACGGACGGAAATCACGTGATTTCTCGAAAACCGGAAGTGTCACGTGACTGAAATTCGGTTCCTGACCTGACATGGCCATTCCAAACATATAACTTTAATAACTTTTCTCTCTATCTCTTACGGTTTGGCTGCTGAAACAGCGTCCCGGACAAAACAGCGTGCCGGACAGACGGAAATCACGTGATTTCTCGAAAACCGGAAGTGTAACGTGACTGAAATTCGGTTCCTGGGCTGACATGACCATTCCAAACATATAACTTTCATAACTTTTTTCTCTATCTCTTACGGTTTGGCTGCTGAAACAGCGTCCCGGACAAAACAGCGTCCCGGACAGACGGAAATCACGTGATTTCTCGAAAACCGGAAGTGTCATGTGACTGAAATTCGGTTCCTGGGCTGACATGACCATTCCAAACATATAACTTTCATAACTTTTTTCTCTATCTCTTACGGTTTGGCTGCTGAAACAGCGTCCCGGACAAAACAGCGTCCCAGACAGACACGTCTATTAGATAAAGGATAAGATACTGTAGTCATTAAAGTTTTTGAACAATAATTAAGCCCGAAAATTATAAACACATGTAAGAAAAGCGTAGAAATAAAATTCCAAGTGTACGAGTGCCAAATAGTTATCAATCATGTGGTAACAGAAAATTGTTTAGAAATAGTAATCTTAAGAGCAGCATGTGTATGCACTAACAACTGCTGTATTGTAAATTGTCAAATTAAATACTTAAACCTGTAGAATTCAGCGATTAAGTTGCAATTAACAAAGTCATGGAAGATCTCCCAATTTAGCCATGTAACTGTTTAAGTAAGGTTACGTTTCCGAGACACTTTTAGGTTAGAATGATTCACAGATACAATGTTATCGCGTCCAGACAGACCAAAATCTTCATTTTAAGTTATTTTTAACATTTAAAATGATTTTACTTGTTACAGAATTTCTTAATTAAAAACCAGCAGCCAAGAGAAATAGTAAATTATTCCTACTGCAATATCTGTGTACTGACAGTATTGTTTTAGAGGTTATGTCAGGTTGCACAACATAATAGTAATTAATACCCTGGAATGTGCAACCTAACAAGCTGGATATCATAACCTACTGGTTTGGAGAAAGGAACGAATGGATTATAGCACACGCTTTAAATCACAAAGGAAAACAAGAAACCATACATGACAATATTTTCCTTTTACCAATGAACGCTATACCAAATAAGAAAGACGAGAGACTGCTTTAAAAGATGTACGTCTTCATTATATAAATGCATAGCAAACGAATGCGAAACAAATATCTATCTTACATTATGCAATATATCCAGATACGTATTTCGACGTTGACGTACAGTGAAAGCTTGACACATACAGAGACGTATATAACAACTGCTCCATATGTACAAAATACAAAGAAAGCAACGTAACATCGGAATGGAGAAGCGGAACAAATATTACATGAATGCAGTTTCAGAAAAACGGTACCTTGATACGTCTTCATATCGATTCCTCGGAAAATATGTTATAGCACAGAATATAAATGTTCTATACCTGTTGTAATATAGCACTCTATTCTTATTATGAATTTCTAACAAATAGTGGCGTATACTTGTAACTCACAAATCTCATAACTCAGTCCGAGCTTTATACGAATTCCCGTGGCAGTTACACAAACACTGCTGTTTGGAGACATTCAAACGATACGAACCTTGCATCAGAGGTTGTTTCCGGGGTCAGAAAACAAAGGGATGAATTTAATTTACCGCACGGATGTGGGCAATAAGGCGCCTGTAAAATTTCACTGAAATTAAGACAAAACTGCATCTTTTAAAACGGGAAATTTATTAAGATAAATGCTCGAGAGCGGATGAATGAGGAATCTGAACAGTATTAATCAAGAAACGCAATAAATTGCTAGCTTGTCGCGGAAATAAAACGACTGCACAGTGGGAAAATATTTATGGGTTCAATGGTCGCCATATTAAAGGTTTAAATCATAGTTAGGTAGAAAGTGCTTTAGGTGAAATGTATTAAATGTATTCTCCCAAATTGCAATAAAAATAAAAGATTGCCTTTGTGGCAAATTTAGAAATGTAATTAATGTAGGTGTACTTCTCAGCTTCATCGTTTGGGAGTGAGTAATCAGTAGTCCAAGAACCATAAACTTTCTCATGCTGTATACACGGCACCCGGGCGGCAGGGCCTTGGGGGGCATAGGTGTTGTTTAGCCTTAGTTAGCTGATTCAGATTTTGACTTTTCAAACTGCAAAAAATTAAATCCAAAAATCCCCGACTACGAGAATTACCTTGAACATATGGATAGTAAAACACTGCTGGAGCCTGTGGTTTGAATCTGACACAATTCGTTAAACACCCCTAACCACACAAATATTTTAAAGCCGCTAAATATGTATTTCGACAGATAAGCTGTCATCTTAAGTAGCCTTGGAAAGCGGAGCATGTGTTCTAAGCAACCAATCAGGTGTCAACTTCAATAAAGGGTAAAAATCAGATTGGGAGATGAGCAATCTGGTAAAAGTGTGTCTCAAATATAGGTAACTTCTTTCAACATGTGGTTCTAAATTCCGCAATAAATTATTAGTTTTTCAAGTCTTTTCTTAATCAGGAAGAGAAACTGGAATAGTCCCTAGTTTTAGTTTTTTTACCTTCGATGGATAATTTAATAATTCCGCCTAAAGGTTCTTTGCATAATCTTCCTTCTTGAAGTGTAACCAACATGTACGCCAAGTTTTTGCGGAGAATGGACCTTCACGACTGCAATCATTTTTTGAGAACGTGTTCATCACGAGGAAATAAATTAAAACTTATTTTACTTCCGCTTGTAATACTCGTATATATTATGACAAGCATTTACACAATCGGCCATCGCGCAAGTTAGGGGCATTTTTAAACAGTTTAGGTTTGGCTATATTTTTGTAATTGAACGCGTTTCATAAGACCTCACGAGTAACTTTTGCAGGCTAGCACACTCGTTCTAATCGAACCTAAGCGCAATGGACACAAAAATATTCAACATAACTTTGACTACTCATGGTATTATAGCTGACAATTTAACTGGTGTAATTGTCAACCAATGGCATTCTTCAATTTAAAAATAAACTACCAATCGAACGATTATTTTAGTTACAATAATTCGTGGAGCTTTATTTCAGCGGCAATAATTCGAGGAGCTTTATTTCAGCGAAAAAAATTTCTGTAACAATTATTGTAGTGACAATATTTCGAGGAGCTTTATTTCAGCGACAATTTTTTCTGTAACTACTTTTTAATGAAAAACAACTTGGAGTATAATTTTAGTGTTAGCGGTATTTTTATTGATCATTTTCAATACTTTAAAAGTTAAATTGTCAAGACGAATAGGATTCTAGGTCGAAATATTGCAGACAATTTTTGCTCTTCAGATTGTCTCGTTTCTGTTGCTTTAGAAAATAACGACTCGTGCAAGCACTTGTTATTTTCGTCGCCGCAGAAACTCCTATCTGAATCGCAAAAATTATTGTCGGCAATATTTTGACCTCTCGTCCTATTATTACTGAACATATGTACTTAACCAGACGGTTACCTAGATACAAGCTGTTGCTTGTTGCAAAACGAAATAATTGTTTCCAATTATTAATAATAATAAAGCATATCAAGTGCAGCAATATAATGTTTAATAGATGTTACAATTACATTTTTTAAATCAATTACAGTAATTACAGCGACGTATCAGTGAATCGTAAACTCGAGGAATTAAATTTTGGTTTTGAATTTCGTGCACCACATTAACAATTCTTGCTAGTAACTGGTCAGGCGTATTTATAATCACGCTGTACGCCATTTGTTTGAAATTGACCCAGAAATAAAAATCCAAGGAATTTAAGTCTGGGGACCTAGGTGGCATGGTATGTGGCTCCAACGCCTATCCATCTACCATGGTAGTTTCTATTGAGCCACGCAGTTACTTGTCTGCCGTTGTGAAGTGGTACACCGTCCTGTTGCAACCACATTTCATGATGTTTTTGAATAGGTCACCCAAAAAGGTTCTAAAGGCGGTTTTCAAGAAAATCTGTGGACAAATTTGCATTCAAACCATCCTGTAGAACTTCAACGTCCAAAATGTTTATTGAAAAACGTGGTTGAAATCGTGCTTCTTCAGCCTGATGCGAATTTTCCAGTGAACGCGCATGAGCATTATGGTTATTGTTAATTCTATCTCTACAAAATGGCGTCTCATCGGTCTATAGAACAGTTGTCACAAAGTTGAGATTTTCAGTTGTTTTATTTACTAACCAGCAGCAATATCTGAAACGTCGATCAGCATCCCCAGACTAAAGATCTTGCACACGTTGTAACTGGTATGGGTGCAGTTCCTCTCCAGAAATTGTGAGAAACCTAGTTGTGTATCGATTCGCCGCATACTTGTAGAAGGATCATCAAAAACGGCAGTTGTCGAACTCCACCCAAATTACTCAATGCATTTGTGGATCTAGTCTCTCTTAATAGTTGAAATATTCTTGTAAAAACACCATAGGCTGAGTGCCTTCGATTTGGATACTTTTGGCGGTATTCCGCAGCTGCACCACTTGCGTTACCATCACAATACCCATAAATAAACACCATATCAGCATACTCCTCTGAAGTAACCCCTTTAACAATCAAAACAAATCGATTATTAGAACATTTACAAAACACAAATGACATACTACTAATGAATATAGGACATTCAGTAAACACAAAAACAGTTTAATTTTTTTGAAGTTGGTATATGCATACAATATTTGTACTAGGGATTCTGTATTTTGTTTTGCAATGTTTTAACACCTGCATAAAGGCAGGTTTGAATTTAAAAATGACAATCAATGACAATTAATATTTCTCAATATTTCAGTTTCAAATTAGATATTATTCTGAACTTTTATAAAATGTAATAAAAACACCTATTAATAAACGCTGTCAATACTATCATACACAGTATTTGCATAATATCCTTAAAAGTAATTATTTACAACCTTTCTGGCAGTTGCTAGATAAATGTCATACCCTTAACCTATTTGTTTTATAACTTTTTGTAAGTACATTCCGAGACAAAGATATATTTTGGAACTACACTCACGAAATTTTGGCAATCAAAAGCCACTTTGTGTTTTGGTGTTTACTGAACAGACTATATCTATCAGATTTAACGCACATTTTATTTTGATAAACTCATGGCTACGCATGATATGCTTTGTGATTATTAATAATTGCACACAATATTTTCGCTTTTGCAACAAGCAACGGCCTGTATCTAGGTACCCGTTTGGTTAAGTTAGATACCCTGTATACAGTAAATTTATTTTTATGCGCAATATGATATTTCCCTTTCCACGAGGACTTAATTGTTACTAGTGGTTTCTAAAGATACGTCACGTCGACGCCATGTATACATGCGTTTTTTACGATCGACCAGAAAATATGCGGTTTCTGGAGAATTTTTTCGCCAGAAAGTAACGTTTTGCCGGTCAAGATCGGAAAACGGACATCAGGGACCGGTAATAGTAATTTACGTTATAAGTCCGGTAAACGCAAGTTTACAGTAGCGAGTCCAAACGTTTCGGGACGAGCCGACGTAGGAGCCGAGTCTGGAATGTTGAGACGAGCTACTGTAAAAGTTTACCGGACGTATGTCGTAATACGCTTTATTTCATACTGCAATTATTAGATTTTTACTTAAAACTACAAAAAAATTTTTTTCAATTGAAAATAATAAATACTTAGTTTGATTATTGATTTATTTCATTTGAGTCCGGTAAAATGTTTTACCGGACCTGTTTATTTCATTTGAGTCCGGTAAAATGTTTTACCGGACCGGTTTATTTCATTTGAGTCCGGTAAAATGTTTTACCGGACCTGATACCGTAAAGCCTCATTTTCCGGACTAAAATCATTAACTTAAACATGGGTTTTACGATGCAGTATGAAATAAAAGCTTTTGCCGGTCCCTGATGCCTTCGTTACTATGGAATCAAGTATGTGTTATTGTATGGATACGTCAAATAATAGATACTAATGTCATTATTTTTTTGAGTTTTCGAAAGTGAATTCGCAAGTTTGAAAGTATGGACGCTGATGTCGTTAATAAATATTGTACGGTAAACGACCGGAAAGTGTTTTGTAGGTCTCTCCAAGCTTCCAGGGCTCGCCTGCGGCTCGCCCTGGAATCTACTTGGCTCGACCTACAAAGCACTACATTCCGGTCTTGTAACGTAAATTACTATTTTTACGACCGACCAGAAAGTATGTAGTTTCTGGAGAATTTTTTCGCCAGAAAGTAACGTTTTGTCGGTCAAGATCGGAAAACGGACATCAGGGACCGGTAAAAGCTTTTGCCGGTCCCTGATGCCTTCGTTACTATGGAATCAAGTATGTGTTATTGTTTGGATACGTCAAATAATAGATACTAATGTCATTATTTTTTTGAGTTTTCGAAAGTGAATTCGCAAGTTTGAAAGTATGGACGCTGATGTCGTTAAATATTGTACGATAAACGACCGGAAAGTGTTTTGTAGGTCTCTCCAAGCTTCCAGGGCGAGCCGCAGGCGAGCCCTGGAATCTACTTGGCTCGACCTACAAAGCACTACATTCCGGTCTTGTAACGTAAATTACTATTTTTACGACCGACCAGAAAGTATGTAGTTTCTGGAGAATTTTTTCGCCAGAAAGTAACGTTTTGCCGGTCAAGATCGAAGTCAAATAATAGATACTGTCATAATTTTTTTGAGTTTTCGAAAGTTAATTCACAAGTTTAAAAGTATGGACTCGGATGTCATAAAAAAAGTATTGTACGATACATGACCGGAAAGTGTTTTGCAGGTCTCCCCAAGCTTCCATGAATGTTCCGATACATTTCGAGTTATCTTATTATATTTTTCCCGCTGCTTATCGAAATTTTCCTAGATTTAAAAAAATCGTTTGGTTTGTCACGTGTCACCAGGATTAATTTTCGTGAGTCGTATTACCTGTGAGTGTCACATGTCATATAAACACTTGCAATTATAAACAAAACGTATAAGTCTGCATCCTGCGTTGACAATTTTATTATCCTAGGAACTTAATAATAATATTAAATTCCGTTGTCAAGGGAAAGCAGCAAACTAAGACTGTATCACTGACTTAACATGATCAGCAGCGGAAAAATTACTACTATTTTAAAATGCAATATATGAACCGTAATTTTATTGAAAAAGAAGCATCACAAATAACAAGAGGGAATGTAACATGTAATAAGCCACATACTTGCTGTAAACTGAAGTCTTTATACCATTTCATAAACAGAATTCCTTCCTCCGTAGAATATATTATGTTTTTACATACTCAGTAATGTTTCCATATTGCATTCTAAAATAAACGCATTTACTCATTACGCATTATAATAAACTCTCTGTATAGTTAGATAACAGTTGATAAAACACAAACGTCAGTGGTCATATTTGATCCAAAACATGCATCATGCATGCATGCGCATACATTTTGTTTGAAAGTCACTAGATGGTTTTATCTAAAAACCCTTTTTTTAATTTCTACTGCTGCTTCAAAGCGCAAACATAGCGAGTAGTACTGTTTGCATCCGAAATAAGTAACAAGTGTTACTGAAATATATATATTCACATTTCGTATGGCAGATATCTGAGCTTTTCCTAAAACGATGGTTTGGCGTGTTAAAGCTTCGAACTGGCCTTTAGCAAAAATATTTTCGGTGTCTTGTTCGAGTTGCTCGTTTTTACTTTTTCATTGTGTAATTTTGTTGCTCAGGATAAAGCTGTTCTTTTTTAAATTGTGTTTGCACACGGGTTATTATTTTTGAATGGAAAACGCAATCCTTGCCTTGGTGTAGGAATTCATACTTGGTTTGGGTAGCAGACTTCTGTTTGTTGCTCTTTCTGTCTTCAAAACAAGGTTCAGACAAAGGTTCAGCCAAAAATTCATCTTCAGGATCGATGAAAATTTAATTTTCAGGTCTGGTTATATGATATGAAAATAAAGTAGGAACGGCAGTACGTTTTAATTTCCTTCTGCCATCCACGCGTATTTCTTCCCACCAATTTTCATTAAAATAGACTACTTTTGATATGCTGCTCTTAGCTCTCCGTTTTTAAGATTTTTTTAATTGAAAACCTTGTTCGTATTTGTTTTTGTAGCCAATAATACAGCAACCCGTTATTTCAGACACTTAGATATAAGTGCAGCTCCAAATATTTGCGTTAAAAATGCAAATTATTACATTTTCCGTGCCAAGTTTTGACTTAAATGAACAATTTGTCAAATTTCATTAATGTGAAACTGTTTCTAAGGCAATGAGTATTAAAATACACTATGCGAGTGATCCACCAATCACACTGAATTCCCTCGTTTCCTCAACTCTTATCTAACTATATACAGAGACTCTAGGGCAGTGGTCGCCAACCTGTCGATCGCGAGCTACCGGTAGCTCGCGGGGGCAATTCTGGTAGCTCTCACAACGAAAATACAAAATCAGAGAAGCTTCCTAAAATTCCACAAAAAAATCTAATTGTCATAATATTAAACATAAACAGCGGCAACGTTGCGGCGAGCAATCTGCCGCTGACGCCATCAAGCTAGAATCGGCTAGAATCGGCTAGAACCGACCAGCCGGACCAGTGCGTTAGTGTTCGAGAACGATCTGGATTGCTTTGAACGGGATAAATACGCACGGCGCGGCGACATTGCGCTTAGTTTAAAACTGAACGCGTAACCAACGTCCAGCGGTTGGGTTAGTAGTGAACAACAAAAAATAATATTATGGCAAGCAGTTGTAAGAAGGTAAAGACATACCACTTTCATTCGAAATGGGAAGAACAATACTTTTTTACAGAAGTTAAAGATAAAAATGTGTGTTTGTTATGTAATACTTCGGTCTCCCTTGCTAAAAAGGGAAATATTGAGAGACATCATAAAACTGTACATTCTAATTTTGAAAAATCATTCCCACTACATTCTGCCGCCAGAAAGGAGAAACTGAAACAGTTAAAAAAGCAGTTAATTGGACAACAATCAATATTTTTAAGAACAATCGACAAAAATAAGGCTGCAACTGAAGCATCGTACCGTGTGTCCCAGATAATTGCACAAAAAAAGAAACCTTATGAAGACGGGGAAATGATAAAATAGGCGTTTTTAGAAGCTGCTGACTCGTTATTTGCCAACTTTAGAAACAAAGACGAGATAGTTTCAGCTATAAAATCTATGCAACTTTCTGCTAATACAGTGATGAGACGTGTAGAAGTAATGAGCAATGATATTTTTTTACAGTTAAGAACTGACTTAGATAACTGTGTTTATTTTTCACGTCAACTGGATGAATCAACAGATGTCGTTGACACTGTCCAGATGGCCGTGTTCGTCAGGATGGTTTTTAGTGATTTTACGATTAAAGAAGATCTTTTGAAGTTTATTCCACTGAAAGGACACACTACTGGACAGGAGTTGTTTTCTCATTTAAAAAATATTATTTCTTCCGAGAAAATTCCAATATCGAAAATGGTAGGCTTGACTACCGATGGCGCTCCAGCTATGGTGGGTTTTGATAAGGGTCTGGTGGCGTTATGTCGTAAAGATGAAACTTTTCCGCAATTTCTCTCTTACCACTGCATTATCCATCAGGAAGCATTATGTGGAAATTTCCTGAAACTAAACAACGTTATGAAACTGGTGGTAAAAATTGTGAACAAGATTAGAGCTCAAGCGTTACAAAGAAGATTATTCAAAACCTTGGCCGATGAAGTTGACTGTCAATACGGGGACCTACTCCTTCACTCTGAAGTCCGATGGTTAAGTAGAGGACGGGTGCTGAAACGTTTTAATGATGTCCTATCTGGCATAGTTCAATTTTTCAAAAAACGCGATGAACCGACTCCGGAACTAGAAAATTCTGGCTTAGAGATTTTGGTTTTCTCGTGGACATTACCGAGAAATTAAACGAACTTAATTTGCAGCTTCAGGGGAGAGACAAAGAACTAGCAGAAATGATTTCTGATATAAAAGCATTTATCAAAAAGCTGGAGTTTTGGGAACAGAACCTAATTAACAGCGATGCCAAGCATTTTCCTATTCTTTCAGAAAAAATATCTCAAAATCCATTAGAACTCTATGACAGCAAATATCATGTAGAAATAGTTTCTACCCTGAAGAATAACTTCAAAAATCGTTTTAAGGATTTCAACGAAATGGCTTTAGTAGCGCAGTTTGTTGTTTCACCCTTTATGGAAATTGATATCCAACAGTTTGCAACTTGTGTTATGCAGAACTTTGGCGAAGACATCGCTGCAACAGAAATGGAAGTAATTGATTTTCAAAATGATTTAGCCTTAAAATCGTTAGTCTCAAGTACCAAATGTATCTGGCCTATTGTAAGTAAAGACAAATATTCAGTTCTATGCCGTGTTGCCTTGAAAGTGAAAGCATTATTCAGTTCAACCTATTTGTGTGAATCTTCTTTTTCCAATATGAAGTTTATTAAGAACAAATATCGCAATCGACTTACAGATGAACATTTGGATAATTGTATTCGAATGGCTGTATCAAATTATACTGCAAACATTAAAAAAATTATCGATGAGTCTGAGTGTCAGCCTTCTCATTGAACGTGCTTTTTAATTTTTCAATGTTTATGTTCATGATAGTGCGTTACTTTTTTGTTGTTATTATTAACTATTTTTAAATCTTACGTGACATGCCGTTGTGGCTGGATAAAAGTTTGTGTTTATTTTTCAAACAACTTCGTTTGGTAGGTAGGAATGTAGTTATTATTAGTACCTATGTATTATGTATTACCAGTTAAATAAATAGTAAAATAAATACATATAATGATAAATTAACTGTGGATTATTTAATTTACGTTGCGTTACGTGGCTTCCGTGTGGGTAGCTCGCTGTTTATTCCAAAATTAACAAGTAGCTCAACACATTGAAGAGGTTGGCGACCACTGCTCTAGGTTAAGTACATATGTTCATGATTACTTATTTAAAAGTATTTATTAATTTTTAAAACGTATTTATACAATTACATGGAGGCATTGAAAAAAAATGTATATGCCACACGTCAATAAAGAGATTTTATCCATTCGGGGGAATTAGCCCACTAGGCTTTTCCTCGTGAGCTAAGGTTTTCCGCTTATGGATAAGATGTCTGTTCACTAGTGCCATACATAACTATTTCCTTAATAATTTATGTTAATGTGGTTTATGTGCCCGTGTTGTAATACAGTTCAAAAACTGTTGCTTTTATCAATGCAAATGCGTTTCCAAAATCGACAGACCCCAAATATTATGGTAAGATGGATTGTCTAGCTTTTGCTATGAGATCGCTTTGGTCAGTGGCCAGTAGTCAGTAGATTCTGCAACATTCAGCTTGTTGTCGAGATTGATATTGATCTGATTCAGTAGTCAATATATAAATTGTAAGTATGTTATGCATCTGTCAAGAAAAGCTAATTCGATTATAGTTCTCTAACTTATTTTCACCTCCTTTTGCAAATTTACCATAAGTAAAAACAAAAGTTTATGTCACAGCTTCCCCGCCATTTGTTTTACAAAAACACTAAGCATACCATTCGATTCCTTTGAAAAAAGTGCCTTAAGAATGTTTTTGCAGAAACACAAAATATTCACAAATAAGCAAGTTACAGGGGTGAGTCGAAAATTTACCATAAGCAAAAATAAAAGTTTATGTCATAGCTTCCCCGCCATTTGTTTTACAAAAACACTAAGCATACCATTCGATTCCTTTTAAAAAATTGCATTAAGAACGTTTTTGCAGAAACACAAAATATTCACAAATAAGCAAGTTACGGGGGTGAGTCGAAAATGCACCAAATTGAAAATCACCCTGTATCTTTTAAAGAGATCAAGATATCGATGTGCAGTTTTCGCCATTCATTTTTATACAAAAAACGAGCCCGTAACATGTAAGTTAGTTTTTTACTATCTCCTCTAGAAATGAATGTTCCTATCAAAAGTGTCCAATTTGGGACACACTGTACATAGTTCTCGTATTTTTATTATTTTTCCTAACTTTTTTGTCATTGTTTCTGCGTATTAATAAAATTTAAATGCAATATTTTCGCATTTTTAATATCACCCCGATATACATAGTAAACCTATTATCAAAATTATGAATAAGTGCGGCCCGCCTTCACTTCATTTTGCCACTATGTGGCCCTTGCCTGCCAAAAGGTTGCCGACCGCTGCTATAGACCCTCCATAGTTTTTCTAAAATATCAACGTTGCTGACATCTTCTATTGCATTGCACAGTGGATGATTTCATGGCCTATTTCAGGAAATACACACAAAGATTTCAAAAGAATATAAAATAACTAATTCACTATTATTTTTTTGCTGATACAGATTTAAAATGGTTCTGGCTTACTCGAAGACACAACGTAAATTTTCCGTAGTTTGAATTGTAATTACAGCTGGTTGCTACTGTTATTCAGAAATGTGAAGTATACGACCGATTTCAAGGCAGTTTCCCCATTATCGGCACACGCAACTAAACATTTCAGGCAAAAAAGTAAAAGTAATTTATGCAATGGCGAAGTAAGACTGTTATAATAAACAATTCATCAGTCCTATTTGCGTATCAAGTAAAAGTAGTTATACTTCATTTCCCAAGATCCTAAAGTAATTGATCTTTGATGCTCAGCTACCCAAATCAAAAATATATTAATATTTATTCTTGTTATTACATTATTAACATTTATTACACGGCAATGACTTATTGCTTTCGATCCCTTAACAAAAATGTGAATTGCCAGATATTTTATTTTTTATGAAAAGCTACTGAATTCAGACTAATCTATTAAGATGTACGAATTTACAGTAAACTAATTATATCAACCCGTTCAAATTTTAAAGCTAAATGTGATTCTGAATAGCAGTACCGATACGTGTCAAAATAGTTTCTAAAAATAGACGTTGCAGCTTATGTTTGAAATGTAAGTGACCTGTTTAACGCCAGAATAATAAACTAAACGAGCCAAGGGTAAAAAATAATGAGAAAGCTTTGTTTAATAAAATTACTTAAAATTAACTAAAATTAGAATTACCTGGTAAAATTATTACTGCTGGCTTTAGTTTATCTAATCACGCAATACAATCCACTAACGTTCCAAATGTAAAACAAAATTTTTTCTACGACCACTACTAAAAGTAGGCCTTTTAGCGCTAGCTTTCGTCACTAAAAATGACGTTTTATAATTCAGCATGTTAAAAGTGAAATCAGCTGTTTACTTTTAGCACATGTGTTATAAAGTAACCAGCTGGTGTTGCATTTAGAATTTTGAACTGGAAGTGAGGTTATAAAGTTATTCTAGTTACTTTCGTTAAAGACAAAGTATTTTTTAAATAATTAAAGCAGTATGTAATGAATAAAGTAAAATTTGTACATTTATAATTACCTTTGATAACTAACTTTGACAGCTACTGGCAGCAGAAACAGTCACCTGCGCGTCAAGGCCATCTCTTTACTATGACATAAATTATAACTGTCATAAATGCAAACCTTTGTTAAATCGACATTTATGAATTAATAATAGTAAATTTAAGAGCGTAGAAAATATATTATGTGCAAACTCGTGCATAAACATCCACTTTTATAACTTGTTGCACAAATAGCTATTAATAGATTTGAAGACAGTCATTCAGGATACAGGTATTCCACCTTAAGTTGTTGTATTCTTTTGTCTTGTTAGCCAATGTCACAAATAGTCCACCCTTTCTGACGTGATCACTCTGCACTAATTATAGTCCAGTCTGTAGGGACAAAAAAAGGCCTTTGCCTTACAAAAAATGGAGTATGAACAGTTTTTATATATGTTGTTCAGGTCGGGATCCTGATGAAAAATCCAAGTTTTCGACCTTGGAGGGGCGCCGCGCGAGCAGCCATCTTGGATTAAAGGTGCTAAAAACTGGTTTTATCCAAATAGCTCCGCAACGGTTGATCAAACGTCAAAAAAGTTCAATATAAAGTTAAAGGAGACAAGATTCTTGACATTTTTTGTATATTAATTTTTGTTGTAAGTGTAATATGTAACTAGTTACAGCAGCTGAAAGTTGAACATTTCACCAAAATATCGTTAAACTTTATTTTTGTTGATACATTTTGTAAGAACAACTTACACTATATTGTTTGTAATATTTTTCTACATCAGAATAACGTTCTATAGAAAAATGCAAAGTATGATCAAAAATTATTTTCATCTAGTATAGCTATGAAATAATTCTTAATATATAAACGCAACTATAAGTCACTTATATTCTTGCACATGCAGTCGTTGTTTTAGATGGATATCCGTTTGATGGCGACAAAAAAATACCAAGACTGCAGAAAGGCTTCTCCGATCGAAAAAGCAGATATCTGCGGGTGTTATTTTGGATGAAACAACGCCGGTTCTAGTTTCCCAAGAACGATTTCTAGCAAACGAAAAGAATAAAGTTCGTCTGATTTCGATGCTGTAAAAACATACGAACATTACTGTATTACAGTTAAGCAGGCTGAAGAAGATGGTGATGTGTTGATTGTCAACACGAAGATTTCTTTGTGCTCAAAATTTGATGTTGTTTTCGCCATTGGAGAAAACATCGATCTTCTAGTTCTGCTGACGGTATTAGCAACATCTACCTTCGCAAACCTATGAGAGGCAAAAGTGTCGAAAGAGTGTATGCTGCAAATAGTTTCAAATATGAAAAAGCAGCTGAGAACATTTTGTTTCTCCATGCGTTTAGTGGCTGTGACACAACATCGTCCGTCTACAACCAAGGAAAAAGTTTGTTTTCGCTTGTCCAGAAAAGCACAAGACTCAATGACATTATAGGCATATTCAAACATCACGATGCCAAACCAGATGATATCGCAGATGCTGAAGCACACTTTCTCGTTGCTTTGGTGGCTACATGGAAGAAAATACCTTGGAAGTAGTCCGTTACCAACAAAATCAAGTGCAAGAAACACATTTAATTTTGCTTCTTTTCCACCAACGAAGGAGGCTGCACGGTATCACGCATTTAGGACCAGGTCCAACAGTGGTATAGAATTGAAAAAAAAATGCACAAGACTGGAGCTAGAAAGTTGGCACGAATGGGCTCACTCCAGTAATAATGACAGAGAACCCATCACCCGAGACTTTATTAAAACTAATTTCATGCCATTGCAAAAAAAATATGCGGCGAAGCATGTGGCTGCAAGAAAAGTGGGATGAAGTGCTCTATTCTGTGTAGATTCTGTGATGGCCAATCATGCGAAAATGCACCAGAAGTTCACACCGAGAGTGGGGACGAAGATGAGGACATTTCATCAATGGAAGTCCCAAGTATCAGGAGCAATGACTTCAACGATAACATTGAAAATAAAGAATTTTATGGAGACGTCAACATCTACCAACCGGGGCCTTCAAAAATTAAAAAAAAAACTAAATAATACAATCGCGAACATGAAACATCACTAAACTGGAGCATCTGTGGATTAGGCCTACTGGAGATACCACAATAAAAAAAGCGCCATTAACTCTACCTCATGGTGGTGTGGAAATGAGTTTACTATACGTTTATCAAATTATTATAACTACATAACGAATAGCCAGAAATAATACAAGAGAAATTTTAAAAATGAGAAATTACACTATTTTTTTAGAGAAATGTTCATCTTTCCACCGCTGTAACTCCTTTCATATTAGACTTACAAAAAATAGTTATATACAAAAAATATCAAGAATCTTGTCTTCTTTAACTTTCAATTAGACTTTCTTGGCGTAGGATTAACTTTTGCGGAGTCTTCTGGAAAAATCCAGTTTTTAGCACCTTTAATCCAAGATGGCTGCTCGCGCGGCGCCCCTCCAAGGTCGAAAACTTGGATATTTCATCAGGATCCCGACCTGAACAACATATATAAAAACCGTTCATACTCCATTTTTTGTAATGCAAAAACCCCTACTGACTGGACTATTACTAAACTACAAAATAAAGGTAACAAATGGGCATCCTGATCCTTGCATGCAATCTATTTTTATATGCCTACTACTTTATATTGTGTCCCTGAGTAATTGTAAATGTATTTAAATTTAATTTTTGGGTTTACCTTGGGTTAAACAGAGCCTTGATTTATGTAAGTTTGTTCTTAAAGAGAATGTTTATAATCATAAAGAAAAAAAATACGAACAATAACGTAATAATGAAGGAACAGTATTACTAAAAGCTATAAGCCATTTAAAAAAAAAATGTAAAAGTGCTCTTGAAGGTTTTCGATCACATTTAACACGCCCAGTGTTTCAGTAAAATTTTTAAAAACTCTTGAAATCTTTAAAATCTAATTTGCATATCAGCGACACTTACTGTACTAAGGCACATGTGAAATACACTTGTTCCTTCTTCTTCAATTATGTGAATAATTTCAGTTTTTAATAAAAGAATCGCGAAGCTTCCATAAACAAAATAAAGTATATCCCCATCCAGCTACATAATTGCTAATCATCCACTTTTGTCGATGGTCACATCTCTAGCTCTGATTAACCAAAGCGTGTTCAGATTCGATTCTATCTACTTCCCTACGTTTAATAGAAATTGGACTTCTATCATGGTTCAGTTCCTACACGCATTTTACTTATATTTTATTATTTCTGACAAATACCTTGCACAAGTAGCAGAAGTCATGAGACAGTTCAGTTTCAAGAAAGTTTTGCTACACTTCCATACTCAATTGAAAGCATCCTGCCGTTCTCTTCTATGAATTGGTGTCGTGACTACCCTATTCTATTGAAGAATTTCGATAATTTAAAATAATTAATGAAAAGCTAAGGGTTTTAAAACATAGAAGAAAAGTCGCAAGCGGAATGCCTAAAACAAATTACGCAAAATACAGCTTGTGCTACTTGTAACAAAAAAAAATCCTAACGTAGAAGAATGGAGAACTCTGATCAACCAACTGACAACACACTAAAGTGTTCTATTAATATGCAAAGTAATTAGAATTATGCAACAACAGAAAATTATCCTAAAATTGATGTGATAATGTTTTTCCAACAATAACCCTTGTTTTTGAATTGTTTACTACATAATGAACACTTGACTTCTAAATGTTGGCAAACAATTTTATCACGTATGCACTCTAAAGATTACATTAATCATATATTTGGTATTTCATTAAAAACCCAAAATTATGGCAAGGAAAAAGGGCATTAATTTTCAATAAAATAGAAATCCTTCGACTAAACATTACTTGATAGTAAAATACAATTTAAATTTTAGTTGTTTTCCAATCTGTAGATCTGGCAAATCGAGACAGTTTTGAATTAAAAATAAGTGGATTTAAAAGCTCCCATATCCATTTCAGTAATTGTTTACCAACTTCTCCCCAAAGGAAGAAAGCATTGTATTCGTGAAGAAATCACCTTCCAAAATTTCTTCAGATCTTCACGTTTCAGGGTCTCTAGATGACGAAAAACATGTTGTCTCAATTTCCTCGGCCTGTGTGTCTGCCTGTCAGTCTGTGTTAGCGCTACATCATATTTTGAATGCGGATTAGATGTCTACGTTGCTCGAAACCGAATTTACTTTCAGTTAAATATATACTGTAATCAACATAAAAAGAAAAAATCTGTCTAGTTTTGCTTTAACTCAAGAACTACTTATTAGTTAGATAAAAGTAATATTCTGCGCATAGCTCATAGTTTTTACTCTTGCCTAAAATAGGCATATTTTCTTTCTAAAAACATTAATTTTGCATTTTTCTGCTTTAACTCCAGAATTATTGGTTTGAAAAAAATTATATTTTGCATACAGCAAAACCGTTGACCAAAATAGCTACATTTTGGACCCAACAAATGCATGGTGAACACCTTAAAAGTAAAATTCTGTTCATTTTTATTTATGCCAATTTTATTGGAGAAAAGTAGTACAGAGTGTCTATAAAAGATTGTCTGGTCAAAATGGCTATGAATATTGGTACTCTTTAAGCATTGTGTAATGTGCTATAGATTTTGCCAGCATTTGTATTAGTGTCCAACGTATTTCGGACATTTTTTGCGTCTTTTCTACATTTCACCTAAAAATTGTAAACAAATTTTTTCTCATCGTCGTAATGTAAATAATTTAGTTAATATTAAATTAATTAGTACTGATCATAAAACAATGTTGCGGCAACATTGCTCATTACATGTATTTTGAAAGGTCTCTTGACCAGATCTTCCATAGACACTGTATTTTGGGCATAGCTTGAACTTTCACTTGCCAGGGAAGTTCCGTGTTAAACCCGTTACAGATTTTGTTTATATGTAAAACAAAAAATGTAACGTCGCAGCTTCATTCAAAAAATGTTGAAGGTCAAAAAACTTTAAAATGTTTTCAATAAAACTATCAAGCGTCTGTCACGTTTAAATTTTAAGGCATACTGCAAGGAGAAATTATTTCAAACATTCATTATGAAAACACACAATGATTTAAAAATAAGTTAATTTATACAGAATAATAGAATGGATTTATAAGAAGCAAATATTCCACGCCATAGAAGTGTAAAAAGCATGAGGCCAAAAGGAAGTTTTAAAAACTGCTACTGGACGGGATGTTGTCGCCCACTATCACGGATCTTCAATAAAACTCCTTGTTCTTGGAAAACAACTTTAATTTGGAAATAATAGTTGCAGGCGCTGCACAAGCACGCTTCCCTTACAGTCTTATTATAACTCACTTTCGCCCTGCCGCTTGCAGCGCTCAGGGCCAGCGCCCCCCTCCGCAGGAAATGCATCCCCGCTACTACGCAGGGCGCGATACTCAATATTTGAATTTAAGACAAATCTTAACATTAAACTTAACAGCTACCTTGCAACAGTAGTAATACTCAATCATAATTAGCTTATTTAAATGAATTATATATAATTCCTCCAAATTCCTTGAAGGTGCCACAATCAGCTCAAAATGTTTAATTGGCTTTCTTACGCTTAATTTGCATTTCAATTAAGCGCTTTGTATAATAATCAACAACTTTAAACAAGACAATAAGTTTGAGGGAGTCAGTTTGATTATTATTCATTTAGACTCTCTAATTGCTCACAAAGTTTTCAATAAGACGCAACAAGCAAAATGGAAAACGCTTCTACTCCAACTTTGCTTTAATTGGCCAAACTTAATTTATACAGCATTTTACTAATTAGTTCTGATAGTACTGTGGTAATTACTTTCAACAAATAACTAGCGATTGTCTGGCAGCGTCAGAGTAGTAGTTTATAAATCTAAATTTCAGATCTAAATTTGATAACGCATTGTACAGAAAGTAAGTTATCAAGAAAACAAAAGTCTTTAAAAAGCGAAAATAAATAACGACAAGTATAGTTGGAGCAAAGATATTTCGGAAGCCTCAGGCTACTACTTAAAGGTTAATGAGCATGGCAGGTGGGATTATGCTGTACACACGACAATCCCTTTGTAATAGTTCACAAGCAAATCCATATCCTTAAAATCGAAATGCGGCTACGGAAACGCAATGTTTGTTAGTGTTTAAAAACTTATTATTTTTATTTAACAACATTGTTAATAAAAAAAGATACAATCAAGAAAGACAAAAAATTATAGAAAATATGTATATGCAACAAATAACTACAGTTTATTGATTGATATATACAAAAAACAACCATTATGAGTACAATATATAAATTAATTTTCGTTATCGCTATCACATGGCCAATCGTCACTATCGCTGTCTCTTAAATTAATAATTAATTCTGGAATATCAATAAATTTAAAAAATTGGTCTTCAATGCCAATCACATGCCGAACACAGTTTTTCCAGCTATTTACATGAATTTTATTAACTTCTTCTTTAATTATTTCTATCATTTTCTCACTAAACTTGGGGCATTGGTTACGTTTTCGAATGTGTGTTTTTAATTCTGCCCATATCATTTCTATAGGATTCATACAACAATGATATGGTGGCAATCTTAAAACTATATGGCCTAGTTCTGTAGCTATGGTGTCTACTACATATTTTTTAGAGAACTTCTTAATGGACAACACTTCCAGTAATTGATTCTTATTGTAAGTTTCTTGAAAATACATGTTGTTCTTGTAAAGAAAATCTGTAATTTCTGCTTTAGTAGAATTACTATTTGGCACTTTTTCAGCAAGCCTTGAGTGATAACTGGCGTTGTCCATAACGATCACACTATTAGGTGGCAAATTTGGTAACAGCTTATTTGAAAACCACGACTCAAACACATCTGAATTCATGTCTTCATGGTAGTCCAATCGACAGTCTCTTATATTTTTCGCAGATAATAGGAGACCATCGTTCACCCATCCCATCTCAGAGCCTACATGTAAAATTATAATACGTTTTCCTCTTGAAGGTGGAATGTCTAATTGGCATTTCCGAGAATTATCTGTCCAAGTAAAGACAAGTCAAGTGATTTATATAATTTATCTTTCATTCTAATTACTGGAAGGGATGTAGTTGTAAATACATACTTTAATGCCAATATGACGCGACGAAACATTAAATGTCGATTTCTCTTATCTAGGAATGTCATTTGAGCAAAAATAATTTATTCCTCAATCAGGGCATAATCGCATAATGTGTTTATTTACCTAGTAAAATTAATTTTCTCATTCAATATTATTAGATAGTTAAATATAAATTAAGTAGAAACTTCACTACAAAACGAAATAAATACCACCTTGGAAATATTCCCACCTTTGCGTATACCTGGCACGACTTAAGCGGACTAACAATAGTAAACTCATTTGCGGTTTAACTTTTAAAGCTCGCTCTGTCCGAAGTATCTTTGCGTCTACTACAAAAAACAGCCAATAGAAATAAAATTTCTCCAAATAATCAAGGAAGCAGCAATGGTTAACCTGCTAACAATGGGTGCAAATTATCTAAATCCTTAAATAATTTTTTAAAGTTTTCAATAATCGTATAGAGGTGCCAGCAGTTCAAGAACTGGAAGAAAACAAATAAACTGACGAAAATCAACGTTTATACAGCATGCGTTTCAAAACGAACCAACTACTTAAAAATGTAGTGAACACATAAGAGGGGTCAAGTTGGAGATTATAATCATCTTCTATTTTTAATAAGATATAACTTTCTGTTAAACGGAATGGCTTCAAAAAACACACATCATATGAAAGTGTAAAACTCCCTTTACTAAAAATTCTGGAGAATTGTAATCCTATTACTTAATAAAAGTTGAAAATATTTGCCCTTCGAAACTTTCGAAATTGTTAATATTTAGCCTATGAAAGACACGGGTTGACCAGTTCACCATTACTGTGGAAAATTTTTGAAAATAAAAAAATAAAGCCTCTACAGAATTCCATCTTTCGAAAGGGATATAAAACCGTGGGTTGCAAGCTACTACAACGTGTAGCATTAAAAGACCCTCTTGCCAGGGTTGGAGCTCCTTAGTCTCGTCAAAACATCAAAGAAGCATACGAGTACAATGAACACGTTCTGTCAGTAAAAGTAAATCAATAGATTTACTCTATTATTTCAATATTGAAACCATCAGTATTTGAACTTCATCTCAAGAATTAAAATGATGTCATTGAAATTATAAATATATTTTTTATCAAAATATTGCTAAAATTGTTTTAATAAGGCGATAAAATCATTGAAAACGACCCGAAAAGAAACCATGAGACATGTTGAATAATTCCTTAACAGATAGAATTTAAAGTTTTTATTTTTCAAAGAAAAATTAATATGTCTGGGAAACTCTGTTCAATATAGTGCACGACCATTTACATTTGAGGAAGATATCCACACGCTTAAGATAAATACATTTCAGATTTCATAAGAATATCCATCGACCTGGTCAAGACTGGAACTTTTGTTCCACACACTAGTCACTGTAGTGGATACATAAGGATCACAAGAAATCTTCTTTTTCTTCTTTCTCTTATGTTAGCTCAGTACCCTGTTTAGTTCCACAAAGTTATGGATTTCTGAGCCCTCTTTGCTCGTAAACCGAATAGGTGGCTATCCTACCCCGTCGAAATCAAGGAGGAATTTCCTTATTGCTTAACGACAAAAGAAAGCAAACACGTAAAATTCTGTGATTAAAATAATAGCAAACTAGATGAGACAGTGCAAGCCCTTTATCGATGCTTTGGCACAGTGCTGACATGGAGCGGTTTTTGCTATACTCTCCTTTGGACGCTCACTTCTTAAACACATTGAGTCTTCGTAATATGTAGAAACGATGCTTTCAATGTGGTATGTCTGTTATCATATGATGCTATTTCATGATCGAGGGAATTCTCAACGGAGATGGGAACTAATTATTTCGAAGCCTAAATAGAAGAAATCGGTTTAAAACCGAATCGGTGGCTTACCAGCCACTAACGCCACATTTCAGATTTAAAGGTGACAAGAAATATAAATTTACATCAGTATCTATGGATAACTTAAAAAATCTTGCCAGGACCGAAATTTGAACTCTCAGTCTCACGCTCGGCAGTCCATGATTCTGACATTCTGGTACTATGACACCGTAGCTATGCGACCGCTTAACGTCTAGTGGTCACGTGACTACAAATCGACAAATGCATACAAATAAAAAGGCAACCAATTTCGCCCAAAAGCTTTTCAGTTCTTACCGTTAACATTTCACATAAACTGGCGCCGAAACCATCCTAATATGTTGTCGACTTATCATGTTTACATCCATCTGGCGTGACAAAGACCACATAAACTGCGCCAATAAATTATGGGAACACTAATAAAATCATTAATGCTATTAAAGATAATGGAATGTTTTTTTTTCATCTGCATCTATAAGAAAAAACCCTCGTAAATAATTTTTCGCCTGGTTTACACAACTCAGCATTTTATTTTTTTATTTCTCGCCAGATAAATAACTTAAGTACTGAATAAAAGGTAATCTTTCCAATATCAAGGAGCTGTACAT
Source organism: Agriotes lineatus (assembly GCA_940337035.1). Taxonomy (NCBI): domain Eukaryota; kingdom Metazoa; phylum Arthropoda; class Insecta; order Coleoptera; family Elateridae; genus Agriotes; species Agriotes lineatus. Next base: position 22,358 of record CALNHX010008517.1, on the reverse strand, counting down.
TCTACGTAAATGGACACACTTGAGTATATAAGTCATTATTTTATGTCTCTACACTGTTTGCCACTAAAATAAGACACTTTAGTAAAGTTCAAATTGCAAGAGTGGTAACATAAATTCAAGAAGGCCATACCTTACACCAAGTTGCAAGAGCACTTAATGTGAGCTCTTCTGTTGTGCCCACGGTTTGAAATCGTTACTGAGAGGCAGAGTCAAAAGCGCGCAACAGCCGTACATCAAGACAAATTTGTGTACAATTGTGCACTTAGATGACCTACATCCACCCCTAGAAACCTATAGAATGACTTCAGAAGAGCCAATGGTATCCAGTTTAGTACAGCAACCATAACAGAAAGGTTGCGGGCGAACAGGGTAAGGTCAAGGAGGGAAGTCCGAAATCGACAATTGACTCAGAATCACAGAATAAACCAACTGGCATTTGCTCAACATCATACATATTAGGAAATAGAGCAGTGATCATCAGTGCTTTTCAGGTTGATACATTGTGATGATTATCTTTGAGTTTGGGCACGTGCAGGTGAACGCTTTCGTGAAGGATTGCTTCAGAAGTAGCTAACATTGGGGGAGGATGTGATATGGTATCAATGTTATCATTCATGCAGACCTCATTGCTATACCATGACGAATAAATGCTGCCCAATACATCAAGGACATTCTTGCAATCCATGTGGTACCTAATGCATTTCGTATAGGTCTTGCGTTTTTATTCCTACAAGATAATCTTAAGCTACACATAGCAGATCAGACAATAAGGCTCCTGGAAGAACACCAAATCCGCTCTTAGCCAAAAGACAATCGAGGACTTATGGAGCGAGTTGGATCGGAATATCAGAAACCGACCTTTTGCTCCAAAAAGTCTTCAACAGCTAATGTCAGTTCGTTTGGAAGAATGAACCAACACACAACAAGAAAGTATACGGAGGTTAATTGAATGTAAGCCGCAAAGGTATTACGTTATCATCTAAGCTCATGGAGGTTGTAGGCGCTACTAGGTTGCTTTTAATGTTTAATTGTATTAAGTGTATTATAAAGTTCCTAAGTCTAGTTTTGCACAGTTTAGCTATGTTTATTTGTTCTTTAGATTTAGAAGATAGAAATAATTAAATTTAATTATGTTTTGTTTCAATAACTGATAATCTAAATAATTTTCTAAGTTGCGCTTCCTACAATTTTTTTAAATTTGCATTTGCAACCTCTTTTTTAAGTGTTCCCCTAATTTATTGGCGCGGTGTATAAAAGTTATGTAATTTCGTGAAACCTTTCATATACTTTTGGGTGGGTCACGATTGATGAGCGGTACGGCAAAAATTGTAAATTCGTAAAAATAGTTGAGGTCAAAAGTAATACTTCGACAAGTTGTGCGGATGTCAAATAGTTGACTAACTGAGTCCTGTATAGTGAATCCTAGGAAAAAGTAGACGTTCTCAGATCTGTCTAACAGATTTCAAGTTCATTAAGCGCAACATTTTAGTAGAGATCGTCTATTTTCTGAAGAGTTTCGTGGCAAATAAAGAGCTGGAAAATGTGGTTGAACAAAATTATTTGGGAAATACTTTTTAAATCAATCTAGATTTTCTTTCTAACAAGAAATCTTAAGTGGCTTATAGACTTCACTATAACGAAACAAAAAACGGATCACTACTTGCTTCTAATAAAAGTGTATCTGCCATATCGGAACTACCAATTACTATAAAACGTAACATATGAAGACGAAAATGGTATGCACTTAGAATTTCTACAGTACAATTTAGACTCACTCAACCACGAATTAACCAAATTTCTATACAAAATAGAGATTGGCCAACAAACTGTCAAACATTACAGAAGAAGTATATTTACCTGAGAAAACCTCGATTTATTAGGTTATCGAGAAGTAAATATAATAGAAGACCAACACCAGCTTGGTGGAGCGAAGAAATAAACAAAATTATTGAAGAAGGAACGCGCCAGCGTGGCTCTGATGGTTAGAGCATCGGACTGCGGCGCGGAAATCTGGAGTTCAAATCCTAGATCGATGCTTGGCGGGCGGCCTACCCAGTCGCTTTAAATAATTGGGAACCTGCGTTCGAAAGAACAAGGGGCAATAATGCGACTGTCTAATGCGTGGTGCTCACCACATCACCACTTGTCATGAATTTGACATGCGACAGTCGGGTGTGAGAGCGAGGATACGGAAGCTCTAACCTTCCGCGTTGCAGGCCAAGCTCCTTCATGGGGTGTTAGTGCCTCACCATTATTATTATTATTGAAGAAGGAAGCATATACACGATGGCTAACAACAAGAAACAGTGAAGACAGAGGCCAATATAGCCGTTTAAACAGAGATGTGATAAAGGCGGTAAACAAAGCAAAAAACGAAAAATGAAACAAAGCTTGCAAAGAAATTAATAACTGGCAAGGTTAACACGAGAGCCAGTCAATCCTGGAAATTCCAGTGCAAAATACGATCTGAGAAAATACAAGACACTAAAATAACACCAAAATAGACATAAAAGGCTGGGTCTCCTACTACCAAGAATTGTTTACGGAATAAGTCAAAGAAATTACAGATAGAGAAGAAACAGAAGAAAGAAATAACGAAATATAAATAAGGGTTTTGGACAGAAACATTAATTATAAAAATTAAAAATAAAAAAGCCCTTGGGGCAGGAAATATTCCCATAGAACTAATTAAAGCTGCTTCGCTAGTATTACTTCAAATATTAGAAATACTTTTCTTAAGATATTTGGCAGGAGAACCGATGCCAAACTATTGAAAAATTGCATACATTAGCTCTATCTACAAAAATAGAAATTGGCTAGATTGTAGAAACGTGGTATAAGTGTCCTTAGCTCTCTGAGTATATTATATGGAAGGAACATAAAAGCACGAATAGAAAACCAAATATCAAATATACAAAAAAGATCGGATTTCGAGCTGGTTGCTCATGCATAGATAATTTTTACACTGCAACAGCTTATAGAAAAACGTACCGCCCTCGGGTTAGTGACACATCTTACCTTTGTGGACCCCATTTTGTAAACTGTGGAAAGTTATGAAAAAAAAGTAATATAAGTGACAACTATATAAATGCCTTAAAAGAACTGTACGTTAAATCAACTAGTTGCAACAATTTGAAGTATCAAAGGGGTTACAACAGGGCTGCTATATACTAACCTTATTTAAACTGTATTTAAACGAAGCTCTGTTTGAGTGGAAGCGAAAATGTGAAAGAATGGGATAACCAATACTATACACAGTATTGTTTGTCGACGATCAGTTCGTAATATCCACAGACGAAGATGATTCCGGATATATGATGGGCAAACTAAAGGAGAAGTATAAAAAATGAAGCTTAGTAATTAACATGGAAAAAACGGAGCACTTCACTATAGGAGCAAATAAGGAAAAAACAAATTCACGATGAACATATTAAACGTTGCAGAAAATTTACATATTTAAGAGATACATTTTCCGAGGTAGGAAATAACGATGACATCGCAAATAAAATAGCCCAAGGAAAAAAAGTCATTCGCATGCTAAACTCCGCTTTGTGGAATGATAAAGTCTGGAAGGAAACAAAGAGAATGATATACATAACTTTCATTAGGAAGTGTATCCATATATGGCTGTAAAGTATGGGAGTTACCTAATTAAAATATTAACAAGTTGAAAGCCCTATAAATTGATTGTTGGCGACGAAATTGTGGCATTTCCAAGCTGCAGCATATTTCACATGTAGAAATAAAACGTAAAATAGCAGTAGAAGATACCATCGTGGATAACATCGAAACCAAGGCTTTCCAGTGGTACGGAGACATGCAGAGAATAGGCGGCGATAGAATACATAAGAACGTTTTCCAGTGGGTACCTACCCAGAGAAAGAAAAGGAAAATACTACGGAAGGCATGGCACAAACGTGTTATAGAAAGCATGGAAAAACAAGGGTTACACGAAGAAAACTGGACAAACAAAAAAGAGAAACGGCGATGATGTAAATTATAATATATATGATATAATTATGTCATAAGTAAAATAATTCATACTGGTAATGGAAATGCTATTACACTCCATAGAAAATATCGCCGCTGTGACAGCGCCAAGTAGAGCTCGTTTGAAACTTTAAATTTCCTTTCACTGTAATTATGAAACTGCGATTGTGAAAAGTGCTTCCTCTCTTTTGTTCACCTAAGCATTACAAGCACATGTTTCATCTTCCAACGTATCGTGTTTGCAGTCATCTTCCCACGTATTTAATTTGCATGACTAATATTCTTCACAAATATCCGAAAACTCAGAATTTCAACTGAGTATACTGCTGTGACTGGAATATCGTTAAAATTCAGAAATATTTAGGAAAAATCGATTTACTGAAGCTTATATTGTAGGAAAGCTGTTAAAAATTCTTAAGCTAGAGAATTCTTGATATCGAACATTGAATTAAAAATATTGTTTAATTAATAAATTTTCTACTGCTCAGGTAAATACAAAAGTCACTGTACTAAAATGTAAAAATACTTTTGAGTTTAAAAAATGCTTTCCATTGACTTCCAGGCTTGAAATGATATAAAAATAGAAATTACATATTTTGGTATTAAAAGCCACAAAAGTCAAGAATCAAAAGTTGTAATTATTGTGTTACTTTCATCGAAAACATATACTAAGAATAACCAACAGAGTAGGTGATCTAATAGAAGCATCAAATCAATTACCAATTATCTAACTAAATACATAATTCTAATCAGTTACTTAGAAAAGACAATTTATACAAGAAAAACATTTTAATATTACTCTTTTTAAGCAACATGAGTGCAGATAGTAAACCCTCGCAATCTTATTTTCATAATCGATTCCAACGGTTGCTATTGGGCAAAGTAAGTAAGGCACTGACCCCTAACAGAGTTCAGTTAAAACTAACTCACTACCATTAAATATCACTAAATTGTTTAAGAAGTTCTTTATTTAAAAAAATATATACGTTAAATATGTACAGCGTAGTAATGCCTCTAATCGCTTGCAGAAAACAGTAAGTATGTGTTTAGTATGTATTATTCTAATATTAAATTAGACATAAACGTTCGTTACTGCAGACGATATTTTCCCTCTATGAGTGGGTAGCTCAAGAGAACATCATAAAAAGCAGACCTCTAAGTTCCTTTGAACTTGAAGTAGACATATGAAATTGAAAGAAGCGAGACAAAGGTTTTACGAATCTACAGCTCCTACAGTTCGTAAAAATTATTTAAAAATAATCTGTAAAAGGAATTTCCCTCAATTTGCAAAAAAAAATAATCCGCTGGAATTCCAACTCCCTGCTCCAGGACGAATATTTCGAGTTTCTAGTTCGCAGGTTGGATCTCTACTTGCAGCCGCTTGCACAACTAAGCTACGACCGTGCTCGAATTGTGGTAGTTTCCGCTACTCTATAAATACTATTCTGTCCCACTTGTGATATTTACCCTGTATATGTTAGGTCTTATTTTTGCCAATGATAAAGTGAGCTAGTGCAAATTATTATTTTTATATATTTCTTCGTTTAAGCAAATGTAAACAACATTTTATTTTTTAAGGTGCTCACCATGTATATATTTCTCTGAAATTTTCTCGATTTCATGCCAAGTAGATATATAATCTGCCTGCAGAATATGGTCTTTCTCCAACAAATAGTTTTTGAGCTATACCAACAGACAGACAGACAGACAGAAGAAAGTGAGAAAACCTGGTTTTCATCATCTAGGTACCCTGAAACGTGAAAATCTGAAGAAATCTCGCAAAGTGATTTTTTCGCGATTGCAATACTTCCATCATCTTTTAGATGAGGAAAGTAAAAATTATCAATTGCTTTTTATTGCTTTCCTTAATTTTACTCACATTTAATTAAAACTTACGCGGCAACTAAATCACTAAGTATATCAAGCATGATTATTTAATAAATGCTACAGAAAATTAATATATTATAATGACATGAAATATTCAAAAAAGAATAGTTTGACTAGATATCTGTTGATTGTATCCAAAATATTCAAATTTTCTGAATAACAATTATGTTAACAGATTTTATAAAAACGTCTACTTTTCGAAGATTGCTTGCAGGTAAATATTTTACAAATACAACAAGGAGATATCACAATTTTTCCATGTTTAGAATGTTCAATAATTTTATTTTGCACTGCAATTGATTATAACTGATTAGTCTTCTCAGGCCTTTTTTATTTTAAATAAAACTAAAACTTCTTTCGGAAAGAAAACAACATATTACTAAAGCATCACAACCAATTATTTACAGAACTTGTTAAAAAAAACTGGAAAAATTAGACAATTTTAAGCAATTATACTTATTTAAATTATATGACAGTTCTCCATAGATAGCAATTATTTTGTAATTATATTTATCTCCTCCAGTGGGATAAGTAACTTATTACGTCACCCATTAGACACTATTTCCGTTAGGTGAAGCTCATTACACCACTCAGTTATGTAATGACTTCATTACCTAACTGCGTGGTGTAATAGCTTCATTACCTAACTGAAATGGTGTCAAATGAACGACATAATGACATCTGCCTACTAAAATATTTTAGAAAATGACAGATCTGACATTTCTCTTAATTAACTTCTCAGAATTTTAGGCAGTGGTAGATAAAATTTTGTACAATACATGTGTGATTCTTCTTCTTTAGGTGCCTATTCGTTCCGAATGTTGGCAATCATCATGGCTATTCGTATTTTGTTGGTAGCTATCCTGAAGAGTTCGGCTGATGATTTATGGAACCACTGTCTTAGATTCGCCAACCACGAGATTCTTCTTCGTCCAGGTCCTCTTTTACTGTTGATCTTGCCGTGTAGTATTTGTTGAAGGAGATCGTATCTATCTGCATTCCTCATAATATGCCCGAGATATTGCAGTTTGCGGCTTTTAACAGTATTCATGATTTCCGTCTGTTTTCCCATTCGCTCTAATACCTCTATATTGGTAACTTTTTGGGTCCACGATATTTTTAGCATTCTTCTGTACAGCCAGAGTTCGAAAGCTTCAAGTTTCCTGGTAGTTTCTGAGTTAAGAGTCCAGGTTTCTACGCCGTACAGAAGAACAGAGAAGACATAACATCTTAGGAGTCTTAGCTTTGTTTGGAGTGTGAGGTCGTGGGTTTTAAATACCGCGCTCATTTTGTTGAAAACAGAGCGTGCTTTCTCAATCCGGCATTTGATTTCCTGTGAGTTGTCCCATCTCTCGTTGATAATTGTTCCTAAGTAAATGTATTGGGATACTCGTTCAATTCTGTTTTGATTGATGTATAGGTTGACCCCACGTATGACTTCTTTACTGATGACTATGAATTTGGTTTTGTTGGTGTTTATTTCCAGCCCGAATTCGGAACTCATTTGAGCTATTCTATCCATCAATTTCTGTAGTCCTTCCAGTGAGTCCGCAAACATGATTGTATCGTCTGCATATCGTATATTATTAAGTTTAACCCCATTTATTGAGATTCCTTCATTGATATTGTCAAGGGCCTCTCTGAATATGTATTCAGAGTATACGTTAAACAGGATGGGGGACAGTATGCATCCTTGTCTTACTCCTCGTAATATTTTAACCTCGTCTGTATGACTCCCGTCTATTCTGAGCACTGCGGTCTGATTCCAATATAGGTTTATGATAATATTTAGATCTCTCTGTCTTATTCCTATATTTTTGAGTATTTCAATCAGTTTGTTGTGTTTCACCCGATCGAATGCCTTCTGGTAGTCTATTAGACAGGCAAAAATGTTGCAATTAACATCTCTGCATCTTTGAAATAGTAATTGTATACTAAACAGGGCTTCTCTCGTTCCAACCGCGTTTACGAATCCAAACTGATTTGGTGCAATCTGGTCTTCACATAATCTGTATATTCTTTTGTGGATCGCATGTGTGATAATGCATCATTAATATACTTAATTTACATACACGTATATTAGTGATGCTTTTATCCCATTTATATAAAGCACTACAGAAATGCCAGAAACTGATATTCCATTGTATTTTTTTTACTATATATAACTCTTTATTCGGCCCCAAAAGGACATACATCTTGTGCAACCGTAATGTTCAAGAGCGCAAAAGCGAAACTGTGAAATGCTGCACTTATATGAGTTGGAATAGAAATCATGAAAGAGCTAAACTGACGATTCTGTATATTTTAATCTATTCGTAGTGATGTCTCCCTGATTCTAAGATTTTATTCAGTTATAAATGTACCTAGTGGAAGTTTTGAGGTTTTATTTTAAATTTTATCCTAGTTTTAATTGTTGTGAAAATAAGATTGTAGATATACCATGCGTTCTTTTTAAAAGTATACATAGGAGATACTCGTATGTCCTATACTAAAAAGAAAAATTCCCTTATTTTTGCCACAGCATGCTATTTGTTTTAAATTAAAACTCTTAAATAGATTATTTCACTCATCATACTTGTATCCAATGATGTGGCTCTATTCTAGAAAATCAACCAATCACATGGCTTTATAAGTGACAATTTCCCAAGGGAAATTATCGCAGCGATAAAGTCCCAAGGGAATTTATCGCGTCTTGCCAAGTAACAATGCGTATCCTTTATATAAACAAATTTTACATTAATTACTAACGCCGCAGTCAATTATAACATGGAAAAGCTGCGGTACGCCTTTTAAGTGAAGTTTACTTAGATTTTATACTTTTGCTAACGTTTATTTCATTGTTACATCAATATTTGTGGTAGCATGTCTTACAATAAAATTAGTAGTAAAAAAGATCGAAAAATCGTGTCTGCCGTGGACGACGAAAAATTTGCTGTTTGTTTTGTTTGTTTAGGCGTCCGCGTCAGTCATCAGCGCTGAATCCTGTCAACGCTTTGTCGTATACAACAATGAGTCGTTTTGAGAATATGAGTGTGCAACAAATCAACGAAGAAATCGAAAATAAAAAGTCGGAATACACGAAGAAGAACCAAGAGTGTTTGTGGAGAGTTTTTATGAGTTTTTGCGTCGAGAAAAAGTATGTACTGTTGCCTACGACGCCAGTGACTGAATTAGCCAATATTTTATGTGATTTTGGCTTTAATATGAAAAAAAACGAATGGTGAAGATTATAAAGAATATAGTGTAAAAACCATTTGGAACACTGTTGCGAAAATGCTCCAAACAAAATACTTTGAAGAACACGGTATGAAATTCAACCCCTTTGAAGATATCGAGTTTAAAAAAGTCCGTGATGCTAACAGTGCTTTAAGGAAGAATTTACAGTTGCGTGTTGAAAAAAGAAAGAGAAGTTCCGATGCTCTAAGAATGGATGAGCTTAACCAAATAATAGATTCTTGTGACGAGAACACCCCAAATGGTCTCCAACAAAAAGTTTATCATGTTGTTTCATACGAGCTTGCCTGGCGTGGAGGGGAAGCGACGAATTGTATGACGTGGTTTTTTCAAGAGGAGAGAAAAAATGATGGTAGTTGTTCCAATCGGATTATTTATAACCCGTTATTAATTACTAAAACTTGCCAAGGAGGGGACAAAAAGTGCTCTCAAAATAAATGGCTAACTGCAATCGTAAACCACCCAGAAAAATGTCCAGTCAGATTGTTTAAAAAGTTAATGGAAAAAAGAACATCCAATATAACTACCGATAGAATGTTCTTAACTCCCAACTCAAACTACAAAAATTCATATTGGTATAAAAATATGCCTGTGGGAAAAAATTAATTTCAAAATGGACGAAAACGGCTGCGGACTAGATGTTACAAATAGAAAGATTACGAAACACTCAAAAAGGTAATGCATGTCGTATTTTTTACTAATATCTAATTACTGACGAAATATTTTAATTTTTAGATCGTCGGCAGTATCTCAACTGGCAAAAAAAGGTGTAGGTGAACAGCAATTAATTCAATTTACAGGACATTCTAGTGCCTCCTCAATAAGGCCCTACTTACAAATGGATGACGAACACCACTTACAACTAGTCAGTGAGTTACGTGCAACAAAGACTAGGTACTATAGTACAAGAAACAACAACGACGGCGTCAACAAGTAACGCATCAAACGTATTGCCTGTAGCTAACGAGCTAGGTGATACTAATGAAAATGCAAAACCTACCATTAGATTTCAAAATTGTACTATAAATTGCCAAATATTTAATGCAAAATAATACTATTTCAGCAATATTTTCGTTTTTTAAAATAAGTAAGTAATGTAGGTATTACATGGCATTATTTAATAATAATAATTATGTTATATGTTATAATTCTTGTTAAGTTATTGTCATTGTCAAAAAGTTAATGTAAATAAAGAAACTTTTCGCATTTTATTCGTGAAATATTCTCAACAAAAACCACACGCGACGTATAATTTTTTCTTGATAAATTTGTTCTTAAGCACTTTTTGCCTTAAGCAAGATTACTCGTCTAAATTGCCCTCTTTATTTTCAAAGATAAAACCCCTCGAGCTTCGCTCTCGGTGTTTTATCAGAAAATAAAGAGATCAATTTACACTCGTAATCTTTCTAGGCAAAATAGTGCTTTCGAAAAATTTATCGATAAAATTATCGTCTCTTGTGATTTTACATACGATAATTTTTCTTTTTAGTATACATACGAGTATTCCCTATGTATACTTTTAAAAAGAACACATGTACACAGTTCTATTTGTAAATTGCAATTTGAATCAATTGAGTAAAGAGCATTAGCTGTATGATTTTCTTCGCAATACTGTATACGAGCATACATAACCCAATTGTCATAAGTTATAAAAACCAACGAAAACGGCAATCACAATTCGCATAGACGCGTATACGTACGGAGGTTTGTTGCACACTTTAAGTCGTATGCTTAACCGATTACATAGGTTTTAAATTCGCTCCAGTATTCCCTCGCATAAACATTTATCTTTTTTCTATTTTGCGTTTAGAATAACGCCATTCTAGCACCCAAATGACGTCATATAACCTCAAAATAAAGAAGAAATTTATTTATAAAATGGTATAAAGCGGCAAAATAGAAAAAATAGTATAAAACACTCGTTGCAGAAGGTCCTTCAAGCATGCCTTCTGCAACTTGTATTTTAATATACTATTTCGTAACTGGATTGCAACCAAAAAACCGTGGACAGTGCTACGACTTTAAAGCCTAATAAAATAACTAAGCTAATTCCTACAGGACCGGGCAGGCTACAACGCACTAGTCCACACACATACAGTACGGCAAGTGATGAAAAAATCACACAAATATAACCAGCCACTCTACATGGCCTTTATATATTTCCATAAGGCGTTTGTTAGTGTCGAAATCTGGACATTAACAAACGCCCTTTTAAGAAGTAGAATCGATTACCGGTATATTCAGGCAAGAACGGACGTGTACAAAAACGCCAGTGCTATTATCAAACTGTTCGAAGACACAAAACGCATTAATATCAAGCGAGGAGTAAGACAGGGTGACCATCTCTCCCCGAAACTATTAACAAACCTGCTGGAAATTCAAAAAACTCTAATGGAGAACAAAATAATAAACACAAATAGTGAATACCTCAGTAACTTGAGATTCGCTAACGATACTTTGTTGTTTGCCAATAATATGGATGAGATCTAAACTATGACAAAAGAGCTACAAGGAGCCACACAGGAAGTAGGACTCGCAATCAACATGTTATAAACAAAGCTACTGATAAACAGAAATGACGGGAGAGAGGTATTATTGAACGGACAGCGAATAAAGTTTGCTTCTGAGTATACGTATTTATGACAATAATTGACATTAAATGAGCCATCCTAAGCGGCAGAAATCAACAGACGAATACAAGTCATATGGTCAGCTTTCGGAACCGTTTTTAAGGGACACTTCACACAAACCCAGAAAACAAAAGTATTCAACCAATGTGTTCTTCCAATCCTACTATACGCTTGAAAGACTTGGGTGTTTACCAAAACTAACATAGAAAAACTAAAGGTGACACAACGAAAAAAGGAAAAGGCGATTACGCTATTGGATAGAAAAAATAACACATGGATAAGAAGAAGAACGAAAGTCGACGATGTAGCCGAACGAGTGGCCAAACAAAAATGGAGGTGGAAGTGATGCGCAGAGATGATGACAGGTGGAGTAAGAAGGTTACCATTTGGATACCTGGAACAGTTAAACGTGAAAGAGGAAGACCTAGAGCAAGTTGGAAGTACGATGCCGCAATAGGAGCAGGACTACAATGGACACGAACAGCACAAAACCGGACAAAGTGGAAGAAGCTTGAGGAGACATATGTCCAAAATTGGAGTGGAAAACAAAATTATATTCTATGATGAATTCCTACAGCTCGTAGAGAACACATCTGTGGCGGTAGATTTCGAAATGTCTCTCTACCATCAGTCAGCATCTACACCAGTGATATTTCATAGTTCTGAGTTTACTAGTGGCGGAAAACACCCGGACACCCTGCAAAGCGGGTGGGGTAAGCGTTCCTTCAGTCTATTGCGTATTGGAATTCACATGGGGAAAAACTACATAAACCAGCCTCGGAAGCAAGTAAGGTAATCGAAAAGTAGAGAACTGCGTACAAGTTAATTTTCCAGGTGTCCAACGAGTAAATGAAAATCCAGGAGCAGAGATTTACAGAGCGAAGTACTAAGACGCCTGAAATTACACAAAATCAAAGACGACGTCCAGCAGTGAAAGACAGATAATTACACAGAAATAATGTCATAGCCTAACATGACTAGATTGATTTCAGCAATTTCACACACTGTTCTTTAAGGCTGCCCGAAAACCTCCATAATATTAACGGAATTTTTATTCACATGTAGCGACAACTCCAGATCACATTCACAGCCCAAAAATGCAATCTAACACCATCAGCCCCCCAAATGACCTCCGGAAATCATACTGACAATTTATTTTTCGGCAATCACATAGAATCTTAGGGGATTTTCAAAATTTATGCAGAAATGAAAAATGCGGCTAGGCAACCAAACACACATTAAGGAATAACTGAAAACTGGAGACAATTGCTTGATAACGACTTAATTTTAATTAACGCAATAAGACCACGCAACAACTTTATATCAAAGTTGCTTCCTTGCTAATATTTTATTCTTATAACTAGTACTTCTGCGAACAGTTGACCTCGCACAACCCCTCCTCTACATTCCTGTTTAATATACTTGAGAACAAAGATGAGACATTCCAACAACCATAAGCTAAGCAGTGGAATAAAGCTACCCCCAAATATCTGCCTACCTGGAATTGTTGGGTAGATAATGACTATTGAGCAGTACTGATGAGTAAGAGGGAAATGTCGTCGTCTGTGAAAATGATCAAAATCGTTGGAGCTTTTTTGGCATTTTTTGGGGTATTTGAGCGTGCTGATAACGAACGCAGTGGTAACATCATTTTAAAGCTTCATAGAAGATTTATATAAATTTTCAATTTTTAATCCATCCGCAACTTTCGCCTCTATGCATAGAATATACACATATACACTGTGTCCCAATTTCGATGCTCACCATTGGTATCTGGGTTATTAGAAGACAGAGCAACGGTTAAATGGGGAAAGTTTTGCAGAATTCAATACTCACGACAAATAGCATTTCAAATTTGATCTAACTCGTTTAATTTTTACAATATTTAGAAAAAACCATAATTTGCCGATTTCGTTATTCCTCAATAACTCTTTAACGCTTAATCTGACCTCTTTTAAAGTTTTACATTGTTTAGACACTTTTTTAAGACAAATTATTTGATATAAACAGAAACCCCTGATTGGCATTTGTTTTTAAGTTATTAGCGCTATCTTTTGTTTTTCATATGGCGGCCATATTGGATTTTTAGTTAGTTAGATAGTCCTTAAAATGTGCTTTTCAACAATGTATAACATGCCTGACAAAATATTTAGTTATAAGGAAAATATTAATAAAAACGTAAATTAATCTTTAATATGAAATTAGTAGGCTGAAAAATTAAACAGCAATGTCAAATGAAAGTGAAAAGATATTCTAAGTTATACTGTAAACTAACGAAACGATACTGGCGTTTAATTTCATTATTAACAAAAAAACATGCTGTCCAATAAAATTAGTAAGCCATGGAATTAAACATCAGTGCGAAACAATGAAACAAAACGATAACCTGTCAAAGTACAATTAGTGCTGCAGAGATAAGTTAATTAAAACTACTTGTAGTTAGTGATAAGTAATTATTGTCAAGTATTAAGATTTATACGTATTGATAATGGCACATACATATTCAAACCAAGAAAAAGTTGATATGTTGGAAGTGTATTTCAAAGCAAACAGAAACACTGAAAATGCGTGCACGAGTTATTCAGAGCGTTTTCCAGAAAGACAACAACCACACAGGACAATTTTTAGAAGACTAGTTAGACATTTACAGAACTTTGGAAGCTTCGAACAAAAACGAGCTAACTATGAAGTTAATGATGCTGATTCACGTCGAAATAATATTTTTCAGAACGTTAGGAACAATCCCACCACATCAGTTCGTCGTGTGGCACGAGAAACAGGGATTTCAAAATCTACTGTTCACAGAACCTTGAAGAAAAACAAGTATCACCCTTACAAATCAACAATTGTACAAGGTTTAAGTTATAAAGACTATCACCGAAGATTACAGTTTAGCAGGTGGTACCTTCAAAAATGTGAATATGAGGCCAATTTTTCTAGAAAAATAGGTACTATGGACAGATAAAACACGATTTACCAATTGTGGAGTGTTCAATAGGCATAACTACCATCATTGGTCTACTCTGAAAATCCACATTTGGTAAATCAAAGAAGATTTCAAGTTCGATTTGGTTTTAATGTCTGGTGCGGTTTAATTGGTATGAAATTTTGTTTACTTTTTTTTTGTTTTAAGCACTTTTTTTCATTTTAGATAATCAGTTAATAGGTTCTTTCATCTTTGATTACAATTTAACTGGTAACAGATATTTGGAGCTACTAACAAACGAGATAATGACATCTTTGAGGCAAATTATTAATCCCGAGAACATGCAAAACATCTGGTTCCAGCAAGATGGTTGCCCGGCCCATAACACTCGTAACGTGCAACACTTTTTAAGAGAAAACTTCAATGAGAGAGTGATTTCAAATAATAGACCCGTGCAATGGCCTGCGAGATCACCCAACCTTACCCCCCTTGACTTTTATTTATGGGGTACCACTAAAAACGAAGTATTTGATTTTGAACCGCCAGAAACTCGGGAAATTTTAGAACAAAGATTACTAGCTGTGCTACGATCAGTAAACGGAAACACGCTACGTAGAGTTTGTAACTCTACTAAAACAAGGTGTTAAAAGTGTATGGAAGAGAATGGTTGCCATATTGAACAATTTCTTTAAGCTTTAAGAACTGTTTCTTTACTTTTTATTTATTATGATTTTTGTATCGTTTCGTTAGTTTACAGTATAACTTAGAATATCTATTCACTTTCATTTGACATTGCTGTTTAATTTTTCAGCCTACTAATTTCATATTAAAGATTAATTTACGTTTTTATTAATATTTTCCTTATAACTAAATATTTTTCAGGCATGTTATACATCGTTGAAAAGTCCTTTTTAAGGACTATCTAACTAACCAAAAATCCAATATGGCCGCAATATGAAAAACAAAAGATAGTGCTAATAACTTAAAAACAAATAACAATCCGGGGTTTCTGTTTATATCAAATAATTTATCTTAAAAAAGTGTCTAAACAATGTAAAACTTTAAAAGAGGTCAGATTAAGCGTTAAAGAGTTATTGAGGAATAACGAAATCAGCAAATTATGGTTTTTTCTAAATATTTGTTAAATTAAACAAGTTAGGTCAAATTTAAAATGATATTTGTCGTGAGTATTGAATTCTGCAAAACTTTCCCCATTTAACCGTTGCTCTACGTCTTCTAATAACCGAGATACCAATGGTGAGCATCGAAATTGGTACACTAGGGACAAAAACTGAAATTAATGTTCGCCCACTCTCGCTTGGCTTGGTCAATTAGATCAAAATTATGTTGTTAAAACTTTATCATATTGTCAAAAAATACAATAAGTAACGCAACAGCAATGAAAGGTGGAACAGAGATAATATAAATAGCAATAGCAAATAGCGATATTATCAAATGTAATCGTAATAATGTCTTCTTTTTTGTCTCGCTTTCTCAAATAAGTATCTCCTCAATTCTATAGTATTGCACTGACAACTTGTAGTGCAAGATACCATAACAGTGTAGGTTTTAACAAATAATTTAATGAAATTTTAACTCTCCACCTAATTAAGTGTAAAAATAATGTACCAGCAAACGTGCATATACTTCTGCTTTTGGTAAAATGTTTGATGCTTTGTTAGCTACATAATTATTTATTCATAGGTACTCTGAATATCAATTTTTAATCGTACGCCCGTTATGTGGGCACTTACCCTGTAACTCGTTACAACTCGGCGTGTGTTTCTGCAATCACTTTTTATTAGTTAATTAATTCAGCAATACCATGTTATTGCTTTTAGTTTTTGCTCGGTATTGATCGCATGGTTTAAAAGGTAGTAACACCGACCTTGACAAGAATACACAGTCTATTTGGAACACAGACAGACAACAGCCAGAATTTAGGTTATTCTGCGGGTTACAATAACTGGCGCATTTTTCTTTAAGTAAAATTAGAAATAATTTTCAAATGCCGGATATTAAATACAATTAGTAGCCTTTACATATAATTTAATAAAATTGTAAATAACTATAAGCAAATATATAAGAGTTTTACAAATTATTCAGAACGACCAATGCAAATCCACGAATTTACTAAAAATTCTATGACATATATAGATAAAATAAACCAGATCTGGAAGATATATTTATAACAGTTAAATGACTAACATTCGCAGAAACTTTATTAAAATACCACAACAAGTAAAATGAATCTGATCTCGAAAAGTACTTCTATAACCATTGAAACTTAAAAGTTCAAATACGTCATTCAACAGCTAAAAAGCTGCCTACTCTAATTGCATCATTTTTATAAACTAAATATATGTGTTGGTACTTAAACTTCAAATTCTAGTAGGCATTGCATAAAGACTTATCTATCTATATAAACCGTTCAATAGTTATTTGCCAGACAGGAGGCCATGTTAGGGTGATGAATTTCACCCTGTAAATATGCTGTCAGTCATTAACAAAAGTTAGGTTATGCTCATTTTATATAAAATGATAATTTTATGTTAATGTACAAAACGTGGTTGCCAGATTTGGTTTTGGATTTTGTGCCACTTTTAGTATTGGTTAAGATAAATTTCATGAAAGACAAATTGCTGATTCTGAATACGTTTCATACTTTGTTGAGTAGATATAATGGTATAATGAAAGTCGTTTTTTTATTGTAATTATAATTGTATACAAAAATATTTAAATATTACAATTTATGTATTTTTTCAGTATAAATAAAGCTTTTACAAGCCACTTTAGGCCCATTGCATAACAATGTGTCTCCATTGTCCCTTATTGATGATTTTATTTCTCTAGTCTTCTATTCCTTTCCTTGCTATATCTTCCATTACTGCCTCCTTCCACCTATTCGTTGGTAGCTTCTTCTTCTAGTTTCTTGCGCTCTGCCTTCCAATACTATCTTAGTAGCTCTTCCATCTGGCATTCTCCATATATGCCCAAACCATCTTAACCTTCGAGCTTTAATGAAGTCTACTATATTTGGCTCTCCATACTTCTTTTGTACCTCTTCGTTTGTAAGTCTTCTCCAACCATCATCCGTCCGAGTCCCTCCAAATATTTTTCTCCGCATTTTTCTCTCCCACCTACTTATCGTATCTTGGTCTGCCACATTCATCGTCCATGTTTCACATGCGTACGTAGCTGTGGGTCGAATTACAGTCTTATAAGTCGTAGTTTTGCTTTTCGCGACATTTGTCTTAAGGACATTATACTATTTAACGCGCCCGGACATCTCGATGCTTTTATTAACCTTGATTTAATTCCTTGTGTGTAATTTAAGTTTTCAGAGATTAATGTTCCTAAGAAAGTAAACTCCTTAACTCGTTCTATTCTCAAATCTTAATATTACGCCATTATTGTTGATTTCTTTATTTTTTCCATTAGGTACTTCTTTGTTAAAGCTGCTGAATATTGTCCAGTGGAAGTTGAAGAATGGATTTTTTTTAAATATGGCCACAGAAGAAAATCACAGGGAGTTAAGTTACAAGACCTCGGGGGCCACACTGTAGACATGTTTTGACTAATAACTCTGTTTTTGTAAAACTCTTTAAGTAAATTTATGCCCCATCTTATTGAAAGTACGTAACCCGTTTGTAATTCATTGTCACGTAACTCTTCAAAAAACGGCGACAAAATTTCAGTATGATATGGTTGTGCATTTAGAAAACCTAAAATTTGAACTATTAAAATAAAATTTAATCGTTTTACTGCACTCAATTATCTTAAAAAAATATAGGACCTATAACTCTTCTTTTACTAATTGCAGCCCAAACCCCGATTTTTTGTGGGTGAAGCGGTTCTTCAACATAAAAATTGGGATTCTCAGCGCTCCACATCCTCATACTTTGTGAATTAATATAGCCAGATAAATAGAAGTATGCCTCATCAGTAAAGAAAGTTTTCTCAAACGCATTATCGTTATTTCCTAAATTATTGATAAACCAGTTACAAAATTCCAATCTAACCGGAGGATCGTTTGGCAGCAGTTCCTGATACACTTGCAACCGGTAAGAAAAATAATGCAAATTGCTTCTTAATATCCTATGAGATGTTGAATATGAAACATTTAATTGCTGTCCTAAATGGCGAACAGATACGTGTGGTTGTTCTTGCACAATTTGTCTCGCATTGTTAACTACTTCTTCAGTGCGTATGTTGCAAATAGTATGTATCATTTTTAGGTCGTGGGCCAAAAGGTTTAATTTCAAAATTGTTCAGCCCCATATTTCTAATACTTCTTTCAGATATCTAAAACAGTACAAAGCCGAAAATTAAAGCAACAATTAAGTTTTATGCATAAATACTTGCATCCCAAAAGTCACTAAGCCGAGCAAAGATTTCAGTTTCACTGAGGTCGGGCCTGTCAGCTTTATAATGCCTGTAAGCCTTTTTAATTTGTAGTTTTGTGTCACCTTTAATGACTTTTGGCATATTTACTTTAGTACTACAATTTGTTTGACAGATAGATATCCATGACGGCGATGTCCATACATATTATGCCTAGTGGCAAACAAAGTATGAAAGGACTGGCAACATTGCATGTTTAACCTCAAAATGTCAAATTAGACACTTTCGTGAGCCTCCTGTACATAACAGCTGCTTCTGACAAAGTGTCAGAAAGAGTTTCTAGGGAGTTTTAGTTTTATTAAACATAAAAACAAAATTCCATGTCTACCTACTTGGCAAATAACTATTGAACGGTTTATAATTACTATCTAAAGAAATGGCTGATTTTCACACTTACTTTCGACGCCGGATGTATATGGAACAGCGTTTAGGGTTTTTAAACCTACTTGTAACACATTGATGAATGGAACCAAATTATGTACGCAAATATATTCTAGAAAGTTTAATACGCATCTGTACTTTGATATAACATTAAACTCTTTCTTCTGTATGTATAACAAAATAAATAAGTAAATCAATACTTTAAATTTAAAACATAAAAGATTTTCAAATTCAATCGCACATAATTTGTTCGTGATTTTATCTTAGATATTGGTGTCGATACTATTTGAAAAAAATCTAAATATTTCAAAATGTGCGTTGATGCCGTAAAGAATTTGCAGAATTGCAGATCGTAAATTAAATTCCCCATACGATGCCAGATATTTCGCATTGTCTGTCCAAGCTACACCGATGGTTATAATTAAAGCTGATATTATATGGCAAATGCATATTTTGTATAATTGATATGCCGGCGAAACTTTTTGCATATGTATACTAATTATGTGAAAACAAATCGTTTAAGCCAAGTTTCATTTTGCATATTTTGCATATTTATACGATTTTGAGCATACTTTCTGGATTTTTGCATATTTGGTTATATTTAGCAATAATTTGTAATGTATGAAGTTTTTGAGATTTTTTTTGTAAAATTTACTATTTCATTAAATTATTAATAATTTTTTTATGTGCAATAGAGATATATACTTTCACTTTCTGCCGCTGGAATACAGTGCGCGTATCGAAATAAGCAGAGGAAAGGGGAAGTCCCTGTTAAAATCTTTGACTTCACGTACACAGTGTCCCAGGATTGATGTTACAAGAGGTGAGATGTACTAAAAATTTTTGAATTTTATTTTAATGTTCTGTGATTCGGTCCTGCTTGGTTTGAAAAGAATTTTAAGAATATTTTCATTTTTTGACAAACAAGTAGGCCTTGACAGGAAAGCGAAAACTATTTTATTTTCAGGTAAACTACCCTTTGTGTTTATGATACGGCAAAATTTTATTAAGAAAAATCGTTTAAAATGATAAATTATGGCCCTATACAGAATTATAGAAAGATCTGTCAACTTATCGTTATTTTTTAGATAATTGTATGTTATTTTCAGGTAAACTACCCTTTTTTTCATGATACGGTAAAATTTTATTAATAAAAGTTGTTTAGAATGAGAAATTATGACCCTATACAAAATTTCAGAAGCATATGTCGACTTAGATTAAAATGTTATTTTTTAGATTAAACAAATGCATTTATTAAAAATCACGGTTTTTTCTAAGTCGACAGATTTTTCTGAAATTTTGTAGGGGCCATAATTTATTATTATAAACAACTTTCCTCAATAGAATTTTGCTGTATCATGAACATAAATGGTAGTTTACCTGAAAATAAAATAATTTTCGCTTCCCTGTCAAGGACTACTTGTTTGTCAAAAAATGAAAATATTCTTAAAATTCTTTTCAAACCAAGCAGGACCGAATCCCAGAACCTTAAAATAAAATTCAAAAATTTTTAGTACATCTCACCTCTTGTAACATCAATCCTGGGACACACTGTATAAACATGGACTGCCAACAACTCCACTTTTCCTGTAGAAACAATGTATAATCAACCAACATAGAATCCATTTCACGAGTGTTGGGTGAATAATAGTCTGGCGGCGTTAGGGGAAATCTCATTTTTATGTTGCAAACGTTAAAATGAATGACGTCTTTGAATAAAAATTAGAAAAATAAATATTCTTATTCAAAATAATTTAAATTTTTTATATTATTTAGAAAACTAGTTATTTTAAAAAAAAATAGGGCATATTATGTGCATATATTATAACTTTGGGTGCATATACTCAACAAAATGTATGCATATATATGCGCATATTTTCGTACATTTGAGTGCATATAATTATCAGCTTTAGTTATAATCCATTCACAATGTTTCCTCCTCCCATGATAGGGCGTTGGTACGCCTGCAAAATAACTATACATGACAATTCTGTTAAAATTATTTTTGAATGCTTGCACTGTTGCCAGTTAAATCTTTGTCTTCTTCCGTAAAGTTTAGGGCATTTTGACATTATATTTGAAACTATGTCAACAAAGCAGTTGTAAAAAATGTCAGAGTTTTGTCATGTCACAGTTTACATGCATGCAATCCAATAAAAACAGAGTTGAAATAGTAATTGTTTTGTAAAATTTTACGAGTGGCTTCTCTCTTGTACTTTTCAATTTTGGTTTCTTGTGCCGCAGTTGTTCTTTTTTCTACATTAATGTCTCTCTTATTCGTGCTGTATGAGATCTAGAGTTTTGCTGTCTAATGCAATTAATTGTAGCTTCTACATTTTTGTTTCTGATATTAATAATTTGAAAGACGTAGCTATGATATTCAGTTCGTGCAGGGCTCGCGGTCTTAATTTGATATACCTACAATATTAAAAAATAAAACTTAGAGTATTCATAAGAATAACAACGAGTTCTAATTTTATCAAATTTTTAGTTCTTTATTTTGATCATACATTGATTTTAAATCTGTAATGCATAAACCACCCGACAACGATGTGAAGATTAATGATATTTAAAAAATTAAGAGAGTGACATAAAATACACTTATATAAAAATTGTAGGTAGTAACGTGGTGCACCTAAATATAGGGCGTCCTATTTAGAAAGGCCCCTGTCTAACCAAAAATATGGTGCACCTTAGTACATACAACTTTTATATAAGCAAATTTCATGTCACCCTCATACTTTTAGAAATGTCTACTCTCGGATGGTTATTGAACCTTGTATTTATTTACCAATATGTCTCTCTCCACCTTATGTGAGAACCATTGATGAAAGCGAGACGGAAAATATCGAATACGTCGAGACATCCATTGGAAATTCAATTTAAGTTTATTAATTCTTTACAAT
>CALNHX010008516.1:0-59701 GCA_940337035.1 Agriotes lineatus | reverse complement strand
ACTGACAACTGCCAATCAATAACATGTGATTGTCTTTCTTGGCTTTTAACGCTAAGCTTGCATGGATATAATAGGTTGCTGCGACTCAGATCCTAGAAAAGGCATTTCCGAAGGCTCCAAACGTTAGCAGTACTATGAGTTGGTCAATACCGTCAATCGCGAACGTTTACTATCTTAGTTTTAAGTATTAAACAACTTGAAACTATCTGGCGATTGATTGTTGAACGTATTAACGCTGCAGTTTACATGTGAATCATCACTGACATCTGCCAGTTCGCCCAGAGTTATTTATAAAGCCGACTAGCACCAGCGATTATCAATCAATAACAATCTATTATATTTGAGGGCTTTTATAGCTAAGCTTGTCTGGATATGATAGGTTACAGCGACTAGGACGCTCGAAAAATTATCTCCGACCGCGCAGTTATTATTTCTATGCATTGGTAGATACCGGCATTCACAAATGTTAACTATGTTACTATTACGTATTAAGCGACATGAAACCAGCGGGCGGTTTATTTTTTAATGTAACACGCCTGTAGCTTACAGGACTATTATCACTGAGCTTTGCAAGTTGGCTCCGAGTAATTTATAATTCCGACTACCACTGACAACTGCCAATCAATAACATGTGATTGTCTTTCTTGGCTTTTAACGCTAAGCTTGCATGGATATAATAGGTTGCTGCGACTCAGATCCTAGAAAAGGCATTTCCGAAGGCTCCAAACGTTAGCAGTACTATGAGTTGGTCAATACCGTCAATCGCGAACGTTTACTATCTTAGTTTTAAGTATTAAACAACTTGAAACTATCTGGCGATGATTGTTGAACGTATTAACGCTGCAGTTTACATGTGAATCATCACTGACATCTGCCAGTTCGCCCAGAGTTATTTATAAAGCCGACTAGCACCAGCGATTATCAATCAATAACAATCTATTATATTTGAGGGCTTTTATAGCTAAGCTTGTCTGGATATGATAGGTTACAGCGACTAGGACGCTCGAAAATTATCTCCGACCGCGCAGTTATTATTTCTATGCATTGGTAGATACCGGCATTCGCAAATGTTAACTATGTTACTATTACGTATTAAGCGACATGAAACCAGCGGGCGGTTTATTTTTTAATGTAACACGCCTGTAGCTTACAGGACTATTATCACTGAGCTTTGCAAGTTGGCTCCGAGTAATTTATAATTCCGACTACCACTGACAACTGCCAATCAATAACATGTGATTGTCTTTCTTGGCTTTTAACGCTAAGCTTGCATGGATATAATAGGTTGCTGCGACTCAGATCCTAGAAAAGGCATTTCCGAAGGCTCCAAACGTTAGCAGTACTATGAGTTGGTCAATACCGTCAATCGCGAACGTTTACTATCTTAGTTTTAAGTATTAAACAACTTGAAACTATCTGGCGATTGATTGTTGAACGTATTAACGCTGCAGTTTACATGTGAATCATCACTGACATCTGCCAGTTCGCCCAGAGTTATTTATAAAGCCGACTAGCACCAGCGATTATCAATCAATAACAATCTATTATATTTGAGGGCTTTTATAGCTAAGCTTGTCTGGATATGATAGGTTACAGCGACTAGGACGCTCGAAAAATTATCTCCGACCGCGCAGTTATTATTTCTATGCATTGGTAGATACCGGCATTCGCAAATGTTAACTATGTTACTATTACGTATTAAGCGACATGAAACCAGCGGGCGGTTTATTTTTTAATGTAACACGCCTGTAGCTTACAGGACTATTATCACTGAGCTTTGCAAGTTGGCTCCGAGTAATTTATAATTCCGACTACCACTGACAACTGCCAATCAATAACATGTGATTGTCTTTCTTGGCTTTTAACGCTAAGCTTGCATGGATATAATAGGTTGCTGCGACTCAGATCCTAGAAAAGGCATTTCCGAAGGCTCCAAACGTTAGCAGTACTATGAGTTGGTCAATACCGTCAATCGCGAACGTTTACTATCTTAGTTTTAAGTATTAAACAACTTGAAACTATCTGGCGATTGATTGTTGAACGTATTAACGCTGCAGTTTACATGTGAATCATCACTGACATCTGCCAGTTCGCCCAGAGTTATTTATAAAGCCGACTAGCACCAGCGATTATCAATCAATAACAATCTATTATATTTGAGGGCTTTTAAAGCTAAGCTTGTCTGGATATGATAGGTTACAGCGACTAGGACGCTCGAAAAATTATCTCCGACCGCGCAGTTATTATTTCTATGCATTGGTAGATACCGGCATTCGCAAATGTTAACTATGTTACTATTACGTATTAAGCGACATGAAACCAGCGGGCGGTTTATTTTTTAATGTAACACGCCTGTAGCTTACAGGACTATTATCACTGAGCTTTGCAAGTTGGCTCCGAGTAATTTATAATTCCGACTACCACTGACAACTGCCAATCAATAACATGTGATTGTCTTTCTTGGCTTTTAACGCTAAGCTTGCATGGATATAATAGGTTGCTGCGACTCAGATCCTAGAAAAGGCATTTCCGAAGGCTCCAAACGTTAGCAGTACTATGAGTTGGTCAATACCGTCAATCGCGAACGTTTACTATCTTAGTTTTAAGTATTAAACAACTTGAAACTATCTGGCGATTGATTGTTGAACGTATTAACGCTGCAGTTTACATGTGAATCATCACTGACATCTGCCAGTTCGCCCAGAGTTATTTATAAAGCCGACTAGCACCAGCGATTATCAATCAATAACAATCTATTATATTTGACGGCTTTTATAGCTAAGCTTGTCTGGATATGATAGGTTACAGCGACTAGGACGCTCGAAAAATTATCTCCGACCGCGCAGTTATTATTTCTATGCATTGGTAGATACCGGCATTCGCAAATGTTAACTATGTTACTATTACGTATTAAGCGACATGAAACCAGCGGGCGGTTTATTTTTTAATGTAACACGCCTGTAGCTTACAGGACTATTATCACTGAGCTTTGCAAGTTGGCTCCGAGTAATTTATAATTCCGACTACCACTGACAACTGCCAATCAATAACATGTGATTGTCTTTCTTGGCTTTTAACGCTAAGCTTGCATGGATATAATAGGTTGCTGCGACTCAGATCCTAGAAAAGGCATTTCCGAAGGCTCCAAACGTTAGCAGTACTATGAGTTGGTCAATACCGTCAATCGCGAACGTTTACTATCTTAGTTTTAAGTATTAAACAACTTGAAACTATCTGGCGATTGATTGTTGAACGTATTAACGCTGCAGTTTACATGTGAATCATCACTGACATCTGCCAGTTCGCCCAGAGTTATTTATAAAGCCGACTAGCACCAGCGATTATCAATCAATAACAATCTATTATATTTGAGGGCTTTTAAAGCTAAGCTTGTCTGGATATGATAGGTTACAGCGACTAGGACGCTCGAAAAATTATCTCCGACCGCGCAGTTATTATTTCTATGCATTGGTAGATACCGGCATTCGCAAATGTTAACTATGTTACTATTACGTATTAAGCGACATGAAACCAGCGGGCGGTTTATTTTTTAATGTAACACGCCTGTAGCTTACAGGACTATTATCACTGAGCTTTGCAAGTTGGCTCCGAGTAATTTATAATTCCGACTACCACTGACAACTGCCAATCAATAACATGTGATTGTCTTTCTTGGCTTTTAACGCTAAGCTTGCATGGATATAATAGGTTGCTGCGACTCAGATCCTAGAAAAGGCATTTCCGAAGGCTCCAAACGTTAGCAGTACTATGAGTTGGTCAATACCGTCAATCGCGAACGTTTACTATCTTAGTTTTAAGTATTAAACAACTTGAAACTATCTGGCGATTGATTGTTGAACGTATTAACGCTGCAGTTTACATGTGAATCATCACTGACATCTGCCAGTTCGCCCAGAGTTATTTATAAAGCCGACTAGCACCAGCGATTATCAATCAATAACAATCTATTATATTTGACGGCTTTTATAGCTAAGCTTGTCTGGATATGATAGGTTACAGCGACTAGGACGCTCGAAAAATTATCTCCGACCGCGCAGTTATTATTTCTATGCATTGGTAGATACCGGCATTCGCAAATGTTAACTATGTTACTATTACGTATTAAGCGACATGAAACCAGCGGGCGGTTTATTTTTTAATGTAACACGCCTGTAGCTTACAGGACTATTATCACTGAGCTTTGCAAGTTGGCTCCGAGTAATTTATAATTCCGACTACCACTGACAACTGCCAATCAATAACATGTGATTGTCTTTCTTGGCTTTTAACGCTAAGCTTGCATGGATATAATAGGTTGCTGCGACTCAGATCCTAGAAAAGGCATTTCCGAAGGCTCCAAACGTTAGCAGTACTATGAGTTGGTCAATACCGTCAATCGCGAACGTTTACTATCTTAGTTTTAAGTATTAAACAACTTGAAACTATCTGGCGATTGATTGTTGAACGTATTAACGCTGCAGTTTACATGTGAATCATCACTGACATCTGCCAGTTCGCCCAGAGTTATTTATAAAGCCGACTAGCACCAGCGATTATCAATCAATAACAATCTATTATATTTGAGGGCTTTTAAAGCTAAGCT
Organism: Agriotes lineatus; assembly: GCA_940337035.1. Taxonomy (NCBI): domain Eukaryota; kingdom Metazoa; phylum Arthropoda; class Insecta; order Coleoptera; family Elateridae; genus Agriotes; species Agriotes lineatus. Next base: position 55,098 of record CALNHX010008516.1, on the reverse strand, counting down.
TGTCTGGATATGATAGGTTACAGCGACTAGGACGCTCGAAAAATTATCTCCGACCGCGCAGTTATTATTTCTATGCATTGGTAGATACCGGCATTCGCAAATGTTAACTATGTTACTATTACGTATTAAGCGACATGAAACCAGCGGGCGGTTTATTTTTTAATGTAACACGCCTGTAGCTTACAGGACTATTATCACTGAGCTTTGCAAGTTGGCTCCGAGTAATTTATAATTCCGACTACCACTGACAACTGCCAATCAATAACATGTGATTGTCTTTCTTGGCTTTTAACGCTAAGCTTGCATGGATATAATAGGTTGCTGCGACTCAGATCCTAGAAAAGGCATTTCCGAAGGCTCCAAACGTTAGCAGTACTATGAGTTGGTCAATACCGTCAATCGCGAACGTTTACTATCTTAGTTTTAAGTATTAAACAACTTGAAACTATCTGGCGATTGATTGTTGAACGTATTAACGCTGCAGTTTACATGTGAATCATCACTGACATCTGCCAGTTCGCCCAGAGTTATTTATAAAGCCGACTAGCACCAGCGATTATCAATCAATAACAATCTATTATATTTGAGGGCTTTTAAAGCTAAGCTTGTCTGGATATGATAGGTTACAGCGACTAGGACGCTCGAAAAATTATCTCCGACCGCGCAGTTATTATTTCTATGCATTGGTAGATACCGGCATTCGCAAATGTTAACTATGTTACTATTACGTATTAAGCGACATGAAACCAGCGGGCGGTTTATTTTTTAATGTAACACGCCTGTAGCTTACAGGACTATTATCACTGAGCTTTGCAAGTTGGCTCCGAGTAATTTATAATTCCGACTACCACTGACAACTGCCAATCAATAACATGTGATTGTCTTTCTTGGCTTTTAACGCTAAGCTTGCATGGATATAATAGGTTGCTGCGACTCAGATCCTAGAAAAGGCATTTCCGAAGGCTCCAAACGTTAGCAGTACTATGAGTTGGTCAATACCGTCAATCGCGAACGTTTACTATCTTAGTTTTAAGTATTAAACAACTTGAAACTATCTGGCGATTGATTGTTGAACGTATTAACGCTGCAGTTTACATGTGAATCATCACTGACATCTGCCAGTTCGCCCAGAGTTATTTATAAAGCCGACTAGCACCAGCGATTATCAATCAATAACAATCTATTATATTTGAGGGCTTTTAAAGCTAAGCTTGTCTGGATATGATAGGTTACAGCGACTAGGACGCTCGAAAAATTATCTCCGACCGCGCAGTTATTATTTCTATGCATTGGTAGATACCGGCATTCGCAAATGTTAACTATGTTACTATTACGTATTAAGCGACATGAAACCAGCGGGCGGTTTATTTTTTAATGTAACACGCCTGTAGCTTACAGGACTATTATCACTGAGCTTTGCAAGTTGGCTCCGAGTAATTTATAATTCCGACTACCACTGACAACTGCCAATCAATAACATGTGATTGTCTTTCTTGGCTTTTAACGCTAAGCTTGCATGGATATAATAGGTTGCTGCGACTCAGATCCTAGAAAAGGCATTTCCGAAGGCTCCAAACGTTAGCAGTACTATGAGTTGGTCAATACCGTCAATCGCGAACGTTTACTATCTTAGTTTTAAGTATTAAACAACTTGAAACTATCTGGCGATTGATTGTTGAACGTATTAACGCTGCAGTTTACATGTGAATCATCACTGACATCTGCCAGTTCGCCCAGAGTTATTTATAAAGCCGACTAGCACCAGCGATTATCAATCAATAACAATCTATTATATTTGACGGCTTTTATAGCTAAGCTTGTCTGGATATGATAGGTTACAGCGACTAGGACGCTCGAAAAATTATCTCCGACCGCGCAGTTATTATTTCTATGCATTGGTAGATACCGGCATTCGCAAATGTTAACTATGTTACTATTACGTATTAAGCGACATGAAACCAGCGGGCGGTTTATTTTTTAATGTAACACGCCTGTAGCTTACAGGACTATTATCACTGAGCTTTGCAAGTTGGCTCCGAGTAATTTATAATTCCGACTACCACTGACAACTGCCAATCAATAACATGTGATTGTCTTTCTTGGCTTTTAACGCTAAGCTTGCATGGATATAATAGGTTGCTGCGACTCAGATCCTAGAAAAGGCATTTCCGAAGGCTCCAAACGTTAGCAGTACTATGAGTTGGTCAATACCGTCAATCGCGAACGTTTACTATCTTAGTTTTAAGTATTAAACAACTTGAAACTATCTGGCGATTGATTGTTGAACGTATTAACGCTGCAGTTTACATGTGAATCATCACTGACATCTGCCAGTTCGCCCAGAGTTATTTATAAAGCCGACTAGCACCAGCGATTATCAATCAATAACAATCTATTATATTTGACGGCTTTTATAACTAAGCTTGTCTGGATATGATAGGTTACAGCGACTAGGACGCTCGAAAAATTATCTCCGACCGCGCAGTTATTATTTCTATGCATTGGTAGATACCGGCATTCGCAAATGTTAACTATGTTACTATTACGTATTAAGCGACATGAAACCAGCGGGCGGTTTATTTTTTAATGTAACACGCCTGTAGCTTACAGGACTATTATCACTGAGCTTTGCAAGTTGGCTCCGAGTAATTTATAATTCCGACTACCACTGACAACTGCCAATCAATAACATGTGATTGTCTTTCTTGGCTTTTAACGCTAAGCTTGCATGGATATAATAGGTTGCTGCGACTCAGATCCTAGAAAAGGCATTTCCGAAGGCTCCAAACGTTAGCAGTACTATGAGTTGGTCAATACCGTCAATCGCGAACGTTTACTATCTTAGTTTTAAGTATTAAACAACTTGAAACTATCTGGCGATTGATTGTTGAACGTATTAACGCTGCAGTTTACATGTGAATCATCACTGACATCTGCCAGTTCGCCCAGAGTTATTTATAAAGCCGACTAGCACCAGCGATTATCAATCAATAACAATCTATTATATTTGACGGCTTTTATAGCTAAGCTTGTCTGGATATGATAGGTTACAGCGACTAGGACGCTCGAAAAATTATCTCCGACCGCGCAGTTATTATTTCTATGCATTGGTAGATACCGGCATTCGCAAATGTTAACTATGTTACTATTACGTATTAAGCGACATGAAACCAGCGGGCGGTTTATTTTTTAATGTAACACGCCTGTAGCTTACAGGACTATTATCACTGAGCTTTGCAAGTTGGCTCCGAGTAATTTATAATTCCGACTACCACTGACAACTGCCAATCAATAACATGTGATTGTCTTTCTTGGCTTTTAACGCTAAGCTTGCATGGATATAATAGGTTGCTGCGACTCAGATCCTAGAAAAGGCATTTCCGAAGGCTCCAAACGTTAGCAGTACTATGAGTTGGTCAATACCGTCAATCGCGAACGTTTACTATCTTAGTTTTAAGTATTAAACAACTTGAAACTATCTGGCGATTGATTGTTGAACGTATTAACGCTGCAGTTTACATGTGAATCATCACTGACATCTGCCAGTTCGCCCAGAGTTATTTATAAAGCCGACTAGCACCAGCGATTATCAATCAATAACAATCTATTATATTTGAGGGCTTTTAAAGCTAAGCTTGTCTGGATATGATAGGTTACAGCGACTAGGACGCTCGAAAAATTATCTCCGACCGCGCAGTTATTATTTCTATGCATTGGTAGATACCGTCATTCGCAGACGTTAACTATGTTACTATTACGTATTAAACGACATGAAACCAGCGGGCGGTTCATTTTTTAATGTAACAAGCCGGTAGTTTACAGGACTATTACCTATCACTGAGCTTTGCAAGTTGGCTCCGAGTTATTTATAATTCCGAATACCACTAACCACTGCCAATCAATAACATGTGATTGTCTTTCTTGGCTTTTAACGCTAAGCTTGCATGGATATAATAGGTTGCTGCGACTCAGATGCTAGAAAAGGCATTTCCGAAGGCTCCAAACGTTAGCAATACTATGAGTTGGTCAATACCGTCAATCGCGAACGTTTACTATCTTAGTTTTAAGTATTAAACAACTTGAAACTATCTGGCGATTGATTGTTGAACGTATTAACGCTGCAGTTTACATGTGAATCATCACTGACATCTGCCATTTCGCCCAGAGTTATTTACAATGCCGCCTAGCACCAGCGATTATCAATCAATAACAATCTATTATATTTGACGGATTTTAAAGCTAAGCTTGTCTGGATATGATAGGTTACAGCGACTAGGACGCTCGAAAAATTATCTCCGACCGCGCAGTTATTATTTCTATGCATTGGTAGATACCGGCATTCGCAGACGTTAACTATGTTACTATTACGTATTAAGCGACAGAAACCAGAGGGCGGTTTATTTTTTAATGTAACACGCCTGTAGCTTACAGGACTATTATCACTGAGCTTTGCAAGTTGGCTCCGAGTAATTTATAATTCCGACTACCACTGACAACTGCCAATCAATAACATGTGATTGTCTTTCTTGGCTTTTAACGCTAAGCTTGCATGGATATAATAGGTTGCTGCGACTCAGATCCTAGAAAAGGTATTTCCGAAAGCTCCAAACGTTAACAGTTCTATGAGTTGGTCAATACCGTCAATCGCAAACGGTTACTATCTTACTTTTAAGTATTAAACAACTTGAAACTATCTGGCGATTGATTGTTGAACGTATTAACCCTGCAGTTTACATGTGAATCATCACTGACATCTGCCATTTCGCCCAGAGTTATTTATAATGCCGCCTAGCACCAGCGATTATCAATCAATAACAATATATTATATTTGACGGCTTTTAAGGTTAAGCTTGCCTGGATTTGATAGTTTGCAGCTACTAGGATGCTAGAAAAGTCCCCTCCGAATGCGCAAAATGTTTGCATTTCTATACATACCGGCATTCGCAAACGTTTACTTCTTACTATTAAGTATTTATTAAACAACTTGAAACTATCTGACGATTGATTGTTGAACGTATTAACGCTGCAGTTTACATGTGAATCATCACTGACATCTGCCAGTTCGCCCAGAGTTATTTATAAAGCCGACTAGAACCAGCGATTATCAATCAATAACAATCTATTATATTTGAGGGCTTTTAAAGCTAAGCTTGTCTGGATATGATAGGTTACAGCGACTAGGACGCTCGAAAAATTATCTCCGACCGCGCAGTTATTATTTCTATGCATTGGTAGATACCGTCATTCGCAGACGTTAACTATGTTATTATTACGTATTAAACGACATGAAACCAGCGGGCAGTTCATTTTTTAATGTAACAAGCCGGTAGTTTACAGGAATATTATTTATCACTGAGCTTTGCAAGTTGGCTCCGATTTATTTATAATTCCGAATACCACTAACCACTGCCAATCAATAACATGTGATTGTCTTTCTTGGCTTTTAACGCTAAGCTTGCATGGATATAATAGGTTGCTGCGACTCAGATGCTAGAAAAGGCATTTCCGAAGGCTCCAAACGTTAGCAGTACTATGAGTTGGTCAATACCGTCAATCGCAAACGTTTACTTTCTTACTTTTAAGTATTAAACAACTTGATACTATCTGGCGATTAATTGTTGAACGTATTAACGCTGCAGTTTACATGTGAAATATCACTGACATCTGCCAGTTCGCCTAGAGTTATTTATAAAGCCGACTAGCACCAGCGATTATCAATCAATAACAATCTATTATATTTGACGGCTTTTATAGCTAAGCTTGTCTGGATATGATAGGTTACAGCGACTAGGACGCTCGAAAAATTATCTCCGACCGCGCAGTTATTATTTCTATGCATTGGTAGATACCGGCATTCGCAAATGTTAACTATGTTACTATTACGTATTAAGCGACATGAAACCAGCGGGCGGTTTATTTTTTAATGTAACACGCCTGTAGCTTACAGGACTATTATCACTGAGCTTTGCAAGTTGGCTCCGAGTAATTTATAATTCCGACTACCACTGACAACTGCCAATCAATAACATGTGATTGTCTTTCTTGGCTTTTAACGCTAAGCTTGCATGGATATAATAGGTTGCTGCGACTCAGATCCTAGAAAAGGCATTTCCGAAGGCTCCAAACGTTAGCAGTACTATGAGTTGGTCAATACCGTCAATCGCAAACGTTTACTATCTTACTTTTAAGTATTAAACAACTTGAAACTATCTGGCGATTGATTGTTGAACGTATTAACCCTGCAGTTTACATGTGAATCATCACTGACATCTGCCATTTCGCCCAGAGTTATTTATAATGCCGCCTAGCACCAGCGATTATCAATCAATAACAATATATTATATTTGACGGCTTTTAAGGTTAAGCTTGCCTGGATTTGATAGTTTGCAGCTACTAGGATGCTAGAAAAGTCCCCTCCGAATGCGCAAAATGTTTGCATTTCTATACATACCGGCATTCGCAAACGTTTACTTGTTACTATTAAGTATTTATTAAACAACTTGAAACTATCTGGCGATTAATTGTTGGACGTATTAACGCTGTAGTTTACATGTCAATCATCACTAACATCTGCAAGTTCGATTAGAGTTATTTATAATGCCGACTAGCACCAGCGATTATCAATCAATTACAATATAATATATTTGACGGCTTTTAAAGCTAAGCTTGCCTGGATTTGATAGTTTGCAGCGACTAGGATGCTAGAAAAGTTACCTCCAAATGCGAAAAGTGTTTGCATTTCTATGCATTTGTGGATACCGGCATTTGCAAACATTTACTTCTTATTTAAACAATTTGCAACTATCTGGCGGTTTATTAACGCTGCAGTTTACATGAGAATTATCACGGACATCTGCAAGTTCGCCTAGGGTTATTTATAATGCCGTCTAGCACCAACGATTAGCTGTTAAAGCTAAGCTTGATAGGTTGCAGCGACTAGGACGCTAGAAAAGTTACCTCCAAATACGCACAATTTTAGCATGGATTGGTGGATACCGGCATTCGCAAATGTTAACTATACTAGTATTACGTATTAAACAACATGAAACAAACCGGTGGTTGATTTTTTAATGTATTAATTCTGTAGTTTAAAGGATTACTATCACTGAGCTCTGCAAGTTGGCCCCGAGTTATTTATAATTCCGATTACCACTAACAACTGCCAACCAATAATATGTGATTGTCTTTCTTGGCTTTTAAAGCTAAGCTTGCGTGAATATGATAGGTTGCTGCGACTAGGATGGTAAAAAAGCTATTTTCGCAAGCGCCAAACATTTTATGTGTTGGTCAATACCGGTATTCGTAAACGTTTACTATCTTACTACTGAGTATTAAACAACTTGAAATAAGCCGGCGGTTAATTTTTGAATCTATTAATCCTGCAGTTTACAGGACTATTATTCTAAGTTAGACTACGGTACCTGGTAGTCTGCATGCCTAGACCTTGTTCACGAGGTTGGCAAAAAGGGCCTATGAAGGCCTACTTGCTAGAAATGAATCTCCCTACAAATAATAAATACTACTATTACTACAAGTACGAAATTAAGGACCTTTTTGACAATCCACTGTTTATGGGCAAGAGAGCGTAGCGAGAGAGGCATATAAATAAGGCGAGTCTAAAAGTCCGCTTTCGTAGGAGTTACATACATAATTTTTGGTTCTACTGCTTTAGAAACGTTTTTCCAAAAAATGACCGTTTAATTGAGAAGGTCGAGAAGGCCATGCTCATACCAAAAAATGGCAATGTGTATTTTTATTTCGACGAATGGAAACACAGCGTTAGTTTTTGTTGCTATGTTATTATTACTGCTGAAAAGTAAAAGGTACTAGACGAAAAAGTGGGTGTTTTCGGACGCTAAAAACTGCCGAAATTAATAGCTTTACGATGTCGTAGAACAAAAACAAAATTATTGAGTGCTTATCAATCGCCCTTGGTACATTATAAGTGACAATTTTTTGTGAAATTAGTGATCCAATGAAATTAACTCTTTTCTAGTCATGTGGGCAAAATCAACCAATTAGATTATCCTTACATTGAAAACTACCCATGGGTTGTTATCACTTTGTGCACCGACAGCGGTCAGTTCGGGTTGCTATGTTACGTCAAGTTTTTGACAGTTTGCAGTGAAGTATTTTAAGATGTCATATTCTTTCCATAAAAATAGTTTCAAGGGCAAACAATTGTCTAACCGAATATCCCTCGACCATTGATAAATACTCATATTTTTATTACAATTTCCTCAAGCACGTTGCTTTTAGGCAACAGCCCTCCGCCGCTGGCGTCGAGCTGTTTCCAAGCAACGTGCTTTCGTAAACTGTAATAAAATTATTTCGTAATTATCACTGTGCTCGGGATATTATAGCTGATAATGTTCCTTTGCCAACATGGGAGTACATTTCAATATCAACAACTTCGTTATCAATGTTTCTATGCAGCACTGTTAAAAGTATGTACCACTTTTATTTTTTCTTATTGTTTTCAAATTGACGAGGGATTTTTTCTAACCATTTATTTGCAACTTTAAAATATGCCAGTTATTGCAAAATATGCAAATATATGCACTCTTCTACTAACGCCACTGCAGGACAGGAATTAGCAATAAAAATTAATTAAGAAATATGTTTTATTCTATAACACTCGTAAAAAAATATCAAATTATACAGCATTCATTTTTGGCATACAATTATTTTGAAATAAAATATTTTTCTTTCAGGTCACATCAGAAAATTAATGTTGATGGTACTGCAGTGTTCTTATAATAGTTCTAATGGACACATATCACTAAATTCTTATATTACTAGCGTTCTTCTTCGAGTAAATCGTCAATGGGTGGCTCATTTACGTGTAGCAATACTAATAGTTCGCTTATCTTTTCATTCAATATTTGCCGAATCTCTTCAATGGGTTTGAGAAGAATAATAGGTACATCATCGTCCCGTCTCTAAAAAGGCATTCCATTTTTAATTTTCAAAACTTTAAGACTGAGCAAATGTACTCACTTGGAACAGAACTTCCCCTTCGAAATCAACTAGTTTTTGTTTTCTGGTACGCAGTAGAATGCCCACCAATTTGCTGGAAATTGTGGTGTATATCTGAAAACAAAACCATGGAATTAGACATTTCTTTACTTCATACAAACATTGAAATAATAAACTAATTTCATTTTCTGCATTCAATATTCAACAATTTTCAAGTAAAATATCAAAAGTAATTATCCTCAGAGTAAAGTCATGGGGCCTTATCATTACTGGTTATACATCACGTCTCTTCACTTTGTCACACTCTAATAGACATTTACAGACACGACCATCTGAACAATCAGTAAAGATCAGGTAGTGCACACAACAAGTAGGTACAAGACCATGTGCTGGTTTTAGAAAAATAAAGACAATAGAGAATACAAGGTAACGAAACCAAGTCAGTACAAGTTGCATTTATATTTGTAAAAAACAGTTGCTACCAATTCCTGTTAACGATATCGTTATTCTACAGGCAGCGTAAAGAAACATCAAGTTGATAAAGGTAAGTATGTCTACATAATTTGTGGTTATAGTATTTAACAGTATTAGGCTGATATTGACCATATAACGGACGAGGATACATTTTGTGGCTGAGACTAGTAAATTATCCGTGTCAGTTCTACCTATGTAATATCGGCCGTATGTTTTTAACAGTTTTCGTAACTACTAAAAGTGGCCAATTTTAAGATATGTAAGTTTATTATAAATCAAACTTACTAGCAACCTGAATTTCGCACATACGTTGGTAGTGTAGCAACCGATGATTAAAAATTCGTTTTCAAACCAATTACAACAAAACACGCAATTTAATAGTGTAGCAACAGTTGTTGACTCAATAACGGCCGTGGCTGTTATGGGTACCATTTCAATCAAGCAGACAGTGCTGATATAGTAGAATAACATGTTGGTATTATGAAAAAGAATAAATTGTCCAACGCGCTATGAGCCACTACCTAGGTTGGAAACAACGTTATTCATCGGTTTAACTTATCCTTGAAGAACAGGTATAATAATTACATGATTCAAACAGAAATAGCCGTATAATTTGACTATCGACACTAAATTTCAGTCTGCAGGTAAAATCCCTTGACCAACACCAATCCGTTTATTACGTCACGTCTACAAAATATTAAATTAGAACTTTCATGCATTGTTAATATACTTACTATTTCTCTGATTATTATTGGCATATCTTGTGTTCATCATGAACAGTTCATGCGGCTGTTTTTTTAAATGTTTATAACAATAGCCATCACTATAAACAAGTTGCTATAGTTTGTCTCAGTGATCTTTTTGCTGACGTCATATGCATATGGAGCAATTGCGCAAGTGGTCTACAATATTATCTGCTACTCACAAAAGGAAACAAATGTAAACACAATTTTGGATCATTTCCGTGATTGCTTCCTGTGCAGATGACGTCAGAGAAAAGATACCTGAGAAAAACTGTGCTTCCATAAAAAATGTAACAACTTAACATAATGCATGAAACACATAATTTTACACAAAAATAAGGTGTCTGCTTTTTGGATATCTAGATTAAAGCTCTAAGATGATCGATTATAATTTATAAATTCGAGTCATATTCGAAATATTACATGGTTTTGTTCTCTTTTAAAATAAACAATACTGGAATTTAAAATCATATTGTCGGAAAGTTTTGGAGAGTAAAATCAGATGTCACAAAATTTAAATGAATCACAGAGCTTGTGTAATAGTAGTAGGACCGTTGCGTGTATTATTTGTATATTTCCTAATTAAGCTAGTAACGATTCTAAATATATTATATTATAATTAAATTTGGCAAAAATGCGTCATCTAAACTTACTGACGCCCATTGCATTTTGATGTCGTTGCCAAACCTAGACATCTTAGCTAAGTGATATTTGATTGCGACATCTGGCAACGTCGATTGCTTGGCATCTCTAATTAACCTATTTTATGTTATTAAATAGTTTGTGTACATGCAGCACTGATAATTATATGAATTTGCAAACCTTTATAAGGGCCTAACGCTGTTTTCTATAAAAATGTTACTCCACTGACAAGTAAAAACGATGAACAAGAAATGAAAAAAATATATTTAATGAGAAATGTCAAAATCAATCAACCATCTAAAATGTTGAATATGTTGTTTTTTCTTGGTTTCAGAAAAAATAGTATGGATTATTCAGAATAAAAGTTGTTTTGTTTGACTTGCAATTTTTGAGTTTGCGCGGCTACGCTGCGCTCGCCTCGCACATACAAACATAATTGCTTGTCAGACAAAGTGCTACTTTTAATCCTACTAAATTAATATACTATTTTTTGTATACTGGTATGGTAGATACTATCCACCAGCTTAGAAACGAGTCCAGTAGATAGGTTCTGATGGCCTAGGCCGGTAGCACCTAACGACCGCCCTTGACGACGTCCGGTAGCACTTAGCAACGCCTGTGATTCGCATTATACGTTTATCAGTACTGAAGTATATTGTTGCTGGCACTGCCAGTCGATGTCAAATTTGAGGTTAGAAGTAGTGATGGGCTTATTCGAATGAAAAATAATCGGTTATCCGGTTATTGCAATACCCTATGTAACTCGGTTTTCGTTCCAAGTATTCGAATGAAAAATAACCTCATCCTGATACGTACTACGTGCCGTATCTCAGCTACCTGCGAGTGATCGAAATTCTGTAAATGTCAGAAAATTCATTGGAGGTTGGACGTTTTTCCTTCCAGTGAAAAAAAGATAAGTTCTTGTTAGTTTTAATTGTTATTCGTTGATAACGAGGGCAGATTGTCCCTCGAAACGTTCGTTGTTAATATTTTCGTTATTTAATATTTTAATTTGCAGAGTGGCGAAATACCCATATAAAAATATGAATTAATACGTCATTCTTGAATAAAACGCAGTTTTAAAACCTATACCCGTGGAGCCGAGGCTTACAAGCATAAGAGACCGAAAATGTGCACATAAATTGTTTTGTACTACCAGCCTACTTTCCAGTAAAATATTAACCTTTAAATGCCGTTAAATAAATTGCAATCAAGGATAGTAGAGCTGAGTAATAGAAATATACATAACAAGCCGTAGTTTCAAAATTAAAATGAGTTGCTGTCAGTGACTGTCGATGTTCGAGTAATTATCAATGCAATAAAGCAGGGCAACCTCCTACACGAATTACTCAGTTCTACCAACCTTGATAGCGATGAGCCAATGAGAACATTTACTTAGTTGCTAAGGACGCTGTTTATGTAAATTTATAGTACTTTTTTGGACTAGGACAAAAAGTTACTTTTTCGCCCTAGGCCTGTAATTAAAACTTACAGAACTGGTAGTACATTTTCTTCATAGCCCGACATTGCAATTCAAAAGCTTTATTTTTCAACTGCAGATTGGAAACAAAGAGAACTCGATGTTTCCGTCTTTTTTGTTACCTTGATGTTAGAAAATTGACAGCATGATGTGCAAACCATTTTTTTTAGTTCTAATATTAACATAGATTCCCATTCAATCCTATCGAAAATGGGACACCCTTAGGGTTGCCAACTTCCTGAGCTGCGACGGAAAGCCATTGGGCAAAATACTGAGAGGTTCGTGTAATTATAATAATTATAAACAAATCTATCTCACAAATTGTAAAATGGTGCATAAAGAAGTAAACATACGAAGGAAATAAAACTTGTTATTCTGTTATTTTATTCATAAAATGTAATTAGCATTCTTCTTTCTTCTCTACATTTGTTTCTCTAATTGATTTCTACTGTTGTATTTTTTTGCCGCACTCAAAGTTATTTACCTTCTTTTATATCCTCCAAAAATTCCGAACATGTTGATTTAATGTTAAAATAAATCAACAATTCATTTTTTATAAAATGCGTTCTGAATATGCAGATATTCCACGAAAACTCAAAATATATAAAAGAACTGTTCAATGAAAAAATGTTCAATAATTTAAATTCGTACATTTTTAATAAGTAGAATTTTTAAATAACTTAAAGGACTGTCACAAAAGAAGACGGTTTAGTAACCACTACTACACCTTATACGCTAGTCATTTTTTCTGTGGCGATAGTCAATTGTTTAGTAGTGCCTGCCTACTGAAGACGCGAACAGCAATTAAAACAAGTTTTTATTTGTTTTATCAATTAAATTGCTTGTTTTGGTGTATCTACGTAAGTAAAGTCTTCTAAATATATTGTATAGAGGTATTAAATGTTATTTGAATTTTTAAATTGCACTTAGCGGCAGCAAAACTATGCACTTCATGTAAAAGTATTCGTACAAGTACCTAACCTCACTTTTGTTCGATGGCGCTTGTCACACTGTGACCGTAGCTGTCAAGAATATTTAAGCCAAATAGGTACAAGTAAGTTTGATTTTCTACTAAAACGTATCCCACAACCAAATTTTAAAAAGAATTAATTGTTTGTAATTGGTCAAAATAGATATTGTGAGAAATTAATGTTAAGAACTCTCGGAATTGACTACCAAATTAAATTGCTACCGTGATTTGTTTTCGCCATTGTTTATAACGGCCAACTGCACCCCGACTTGATAATAGCAACATTTCAAAGTGCAAGAAAAGTTTAAAATAGAGAAATTAATTACTTTTTTCTCTGCAAGTGATCCTTACACTGTCTGATTTGAGGGATGTAGGAAACATTTACAAAAATTGTTACGGTTTCCATAACAACGTACTTACTTCTCTAGAGAAGTGAATTACTTACATCCCGCAATTACTAAAACTGAAGAGATGCCATGTTTGCCATTTGGTTAACATGAAGAAAACCGTTATCGCTCGTACTATTATCCATTTTTAATCAGAATACAAGCACAAAGCTCACAAAACAGCACTCGCAATCGTATTCACGCATTATTCACAGTGCGTCTATAACTGTCAAACATAACATCACAGCACTGTAACAACGCCCCAAGCTCCCGAAATGGGCTACTATAATTTAGAAAATGTAATAATTTTATGCTATTACAATTTATTTTACATAAATAATATTAATAGTGAAAAAATTGTGTACTTTACACAGGATGTAGGCAGATTTACGCTACCTCGCACCTTGCTATCCTCGTTCGCTTCGCTCACTCAGCCATCAAACGGTCCTCGGTAGTGTATATCTTACCTACCTACATGCCTTGTAAAGTAATATACTATTTCTGGGGTCGTTTACCCTTCTGGGTTTGCTTTTCTTCTTTTTCCACGTAAAAAAAGGTTCTGCATGCTTTTTGTACGTCAAAATGCCAATAACTTTGTAACGACTGATTTTGTGAAATACATTTATTAAAAATTGTTGACATAACGTCAGGAACGCATACTTAAGCTATACACAGGATGTTCAGTCTATTTTGACAAACACATCTAGGGGTTTATTATTAAATATAGAAATACACTTCAGAAACAAAAGTTGTAAGGATCTATCCAAACCACCAGAATATTTTACCAGAGTAAATAACTAAAGATTACAAAATATTAAAATAACACCAACCTAGGTTGTTTTCAAGGATAATACCACAAAAGGTGAAAAATTTTTGAGAATTTTCTTCGTTCACATGAAAATTATTGCGTTTCAATTTCTCGAAACCAAAACTGCGTTAAAAATTCCGCGGGACCTTAGGTCGAGTGGAATTTGAGCAGTTTTTGTTGAGAGAAATTTGCAATAATTTGCATGTTGACGAAAAAATTCTCATATACAATACCGCGAGCGGTCGACGAATTGCCGAAATTTTTTGTCAAAGTGTATGAGTGTTTATTGCTTCGATATGAATTGAAGCAATAAACACGAATAAACACTTTGACAAAAATTTATGCAATTCGTTGGCTGCAAGCGTCATTTGAAGGACTATTCAACGAACAAAATTTACATTTCTTAGTAATTAATCAATTCTATCACGTTCTCTTTGAAAATAAAAATCTGTTGACGTGAAATAAATTGTTTGTCAAATTTGACATAGCTAATATCATATTTGATGAATTTTACAGGAAGTTAAATAAATGTCACAGGAAGAGAAAAAAATTGTCATATACAATACCGCGAGCGGTCGACGAATTGCCGAAATTTTTTGTCAAAGTGTATGAGTGTTTATTGCTTCGATATGAATTGAAGCAATAAACACGAATAAACACTTTGACAAAAATTTATGCAATTCGTTGACTGCAAGCGTCATTTGAAGGACTATTCAACGAACAAAATTTACATTTCTTAGTAATTAATCAATTCTATCACGTTCTCTTTGAAAATAAAAATCTGTTGACGTGAAATAAATTGTTTGTCAAATTTGACATAGCTAATATCATATTTGATGAATTTTACAGGAAGTTAAATAAATGTCACAGGAAGAGAAAAAAATTGTCATATACAATACCGCGAGCGGTCGACGAATTGCCGACATTTTTTGTCAAAGTGTATGAGTGTTTATTGCTTCGATATGAATTGACGCAATAAACACGAATAAACACTTTGACAAAAATGTATGCAATTCGTCGGCTGCAAGCGGCATTTGAAGGACTATTCAACGAACAAAATTTAAATTTCTTAGTAATTAATCAATTCTATCACGTTCTCTTTGAAAATAAAAATCTGTTGACGTGAAATAAATTGTTTGTCAAATTTGACATAGCTAATATCATATTTGATGAATTTTACAGGAAGTTAAATAAATGTCACAGGAAGAGAAAAAAATTGTCATTAAAATTCCGCTAGCGGAATTGTTGCACAATTTTACGCTGATTGGTGGCAAATGACATAAATACTAACTTATGATTGGTGAATAGTTAACTTGAAGGGGGTGAGTTGAATAGTCATTAAAACTCCGCTAGCGGAATTGTTGCACAATTTTACGCTGATTGGTGGCAAATTACATAAATACTAAATTATGATTGGTGAATAGTTAAATTGAAGGGGGTGGGTTGAATAGTCTTACAAAAATTTGCCTTGAGTGGTATTTGAAAAGATTATTCAACAATATGGGTAGATGACTTTTACGGTGTTCGACAGCACACATTTTTAACGTTTTCCACTATTAATTCAATATGGGAGCTTCCAACACGATTATTATGAGTTTTTAGAACGACGCTGATTTGCAAACTTCACTTTGACGTTTTGGTGAAATGTCAGTCAAAGGCTACTCACTAAATTGAAATCATTGAAACCAATCGGGCTCGCGTGAAAACACTGCGACATTAGGTGTTTTCAAAGGCAGTCAATTTTGATTGGCCGTTTCTGACAAATTGAACAATTTTCATTGGTTCGTTCCTTATAGTGTTGAATAATCAGTAATAATACCACGAGACGACTGTGAATTATCAATAATACTTCTGTTTTCCCACGAAACGGGTTGCTTAGAAACATCACGAGCCGGAGGCGAGTGGTGTTTCTAGAAAGCAACCCTTTGAATGGAAGCAAAAGTATTTGATAATTCTTAAAGTCGTCGAGTGAGTATTCGATTAGATTATACCATGAATATTAAAAGGGATTTGCACTAAAAATGTATTTAATGCGTAACCTAAGAAATTTGTTGAAAATGGCATGACATTGACAGTTGACAGCTCAAAATTGAAAACAGCAAAACGATAACACCACCCTGTTTTCATCTAATATTACGTGGCCTAAATAGGAATTTTGTGCATTATGAAAGCTATAATCAGTAATAATACCACGAGACGGGTTGCTTAGAAACAACACGAGCCGAAGGCGAGTGGTGTTTCTACAAAGCAACCCATTGAGTTTGTAAACAAAAGTATTTGATAATAAAGTCGTCAAGTGAGTATTCAATTAGATTATACCATGAATATCAATAAGGGAATTACACTAAAAATGTATTTAATGTGTATCCTAAAAAAACGTATTGGAAATGGCATGACATTGACAGTTGACAGCTCAAAATTGAAAACAGCAAAACGATAACACCACCGTGTTTTCATCTAATATTACGTGGCCTAAATAGGAATTTTGTGCATTATGAAAGCTATAATCAGTAATAATACCACGAGACGGGTTGCTTAGAAACATCACGAGCCGGAGGCGAGTGGTGTTTCTAGAAAGCAACCCTTTGAATGGAAGCAAAAGTATTTGATAATTCTTAAAGTCGTCGAGTGAGTATTCGATTAGATTATACCATGAATATTAAAAGGGAATTACACTAAAAATGTATTTAATGTGTATCCTAAAAAAACGTATTGGAAATGGCATGACATTGACAGCTGACAGCTCAAATTGAAAACACCAAAACGATAACACCACGGTGTTTTCACTTATTAATACGTGGCCTGAATAGGGATTTTGTGCATTATGAATGGTATAATCAGAAGTAATACTATAAGTACTTCGATATTATCGGGTTATATGTCGATAACTTGTTGCACAATAATAAAAGAGTGTCAGTTTGACAGGTTAAATAGTCCGACCGCGTCAGCTCGTTTTTCCGATTCCAAGTATACATACACGGTGTATCTAAAATGGCTGAAAAACTTCAGGTGGTGATATTCTTCGTAAAATTCTGAGTAGGAAATCTTATAACTAACATTTTGGATTGTTCTTCATGAACCTTCACGAGTGATAGATAAAAAACTTTTTTTTCAGTACGTTTTCTGTTTTAAATACGTCAAAGTATCATAATCTTGAGCGGGTTTAATAATTGGTTTGAAACTTTATCATATCAATTAAAAATATCTGCTTTACAATTAACAACAACCTTAATGCCAGTTTTTAATAATTTTTTTCTATAGCACATGTTAAAGTGTGCTTTTATCAACTCAAAACAAAAGGTCAAGTTTTACTTTAACAGCAAGGGTAGATAAAGTAGCACTTTAACATCAAGGATAGATAAAGTAATTTAATTTTCTAACTTTTGTTTAAATTAAATATGACAACTTCGTATTATCGTAGCAACCCTATCTCGCTACTGACATTTTGAAATGTGATTGACTGTCATTATTTTCTTTTGAAATTGTTAAAGTTCTTGCTATAGAAAAAAATATTGTATTATACACGACGATAAAGTTATTTCTATCCACTCTTGAATCATTAACGTCTCGACTTCGTCTCGACGTTAAACGATTCACTCATGGATAAAATTTAACTTTATCGTCTTGTATAATAAATTACTATTATCTGTAAAAGAAACAGCTTTGTACACTTTTCATGACGAATTACAAATGTGAATTTACCACAAATCCGTAAAATATCTTTGATGAAGTATCGCAAGTTTTAAACCAATGTTGCAAACGACTGCATACTTTATCTACATTTTTTCTTGGCGAATCGCATGAGAACGTTGACTCTTCAGGATTTTCGGTTTCATCGTTTAATTTGAATTTATAAAACTTTGACTACTTTGAAGTTAAACAATTAATATGTTAGGTTATATACAGTGTGTCCAAGATAAGGAGGGCCAGTATGGGGATCTCGGTAATGGTAAGAGATACAAATTTGGTTAAATGGGAAGAAAGTTGCGCAATTAATGGACTAAAAAAATGACGTCTAGAAATCCTTGATATGATTTTTCGTTTTTGAGATATCTCAAAAAAACCGAATTTTTGGATTTTATTTTTTATTTTTTTCTGGCGTTAATATTAAAGTTAGAGCGAAACTGATTAAACTTCTTTATAGCAACTTTTAGTGGACTTAATTATTACGTTATCAATTTTTTTATCCGACGTTTCGTCTTCGAGAAACCATCATCAACTTCATTTTTTTAAATACGGTCCTGGTTTTTTTATGCCGAATTTGCAAATCCCTTGTTACACTAAATTCAACAATGTACCACATATTATGGTTTAATTACGTTTCGAGCTTTTTTCTGATCATCATCAGAAAATTTTTTAGATACGGACCTGCATTTCTCATAATTTTGTAAAAATAAGTTCATACAGTAAGTTAGACGTTTTTAGATGCTGTTAAAATATTAAAATGCACATCATAATGTCATAATTCTGATACATTAATTTAATAAGCAACCAATAACTATTAACAATAAACAAAAAATAAATGAACAAAAGATAGCCAGAAAGAATGAGAAAACGAGCCTTGAAACAATGTAATAAGTAGGTATTTAACGTTTTGAAATAGAAGAAGAACTTAGAAGATTGGTTCTTGAAGCCTTTCAAAGTATAACGCCAGTATTGCTGAATAATGTTTTAGATTCTACAGTTAGATGTTATTTATGCATAGAGAATGTTGGCAACCTTTTTGAATACCTTCTGTAAATTTAATACCTATTAAATGGTTTCGATGTTCGTTTTGTTATTCTTTCTGTCTATCTTTTGTTCATTTCTTTTTTGTTTATTGTTAATAGTTATTGGTTGCTTATTAAATTAATGTATCAGAATTATGACATTATGATGTGCATTTTAATATTTTAACGGCATGTAAAAAGGCCTAACTTACTGTATGAACTTATTTTTACAAAATTATGAGAAATGCAGGTCCGTATCTACAAAATTTTCTGATGATGATCAGAAAAAAGCTCGAAACGTAATTAAACCATAATATGTGGTACATTGTTGAATTTAGAGTAACAAGGGATTTGCAAATTTGGCATCAAAAAACCAGGACCGTATTTAAAAAAATGAAGTTGATGATGGTTTCTCGAAGACGAAACGTCGGATAAAAAAATTGATAACGTAATAATTAAGTCCACTAAAAGTTGCTATAAAGAAGTTTAATCAGTTTCGCTCTAACTTTAATATTAACGCCAGAAAAAAATAAAAAAGAAAATCCAAAAATTCGTTTTTTTTGAGATATCTCAAAAACGAAAAATTATATCAAGGATTTCTAGACGTCATTTTTTTAGTCCATTAATTGCCCAACTTTCTTCCCATTTAACCAAATTTGTATCTCTTACCATTACCGAGATCCCCATACTGGCCCTCCTTATCTTGGACACACTGTATAGAATGTGGACAAATACTATTGCCAGTAATTTAGATTATGATTGAAGAATGTACTCAGGAGATAAACATTATATATCCAACTCTAAATACAAAAAGCAGCTCATATTACACTAGTGGAATATGAAATTTCATATTCAACAGAGTATTTTTTTTTCAATTAGTGGGCTGCATTGTCAATAAATAACATTAACGTCGATGTTAGCAGGTTAGCATTTTTGACACGGACTGACGCAAAACCTAACCTGCTAATCAAATGTGACATAGCCTGACGCAAAACCTAACCTGCTAACCTCGAATTTGACATGTACTTACAGTGTCACCAACTATATATAGTTGTAGATAAAATATTGTATTTGACACGCTTATAATGGCTGTATTACACTTGGATGATTACAATACTCGCCTTCGGCTCGCGTGTAAACTTCATCCTCGTGTAATATAGCGTACATTATATGCTTGTTAAATAAAATACTATTTTGTTATCACTGA
The DNA here is from genome assembly GCA_940337035.1 of Agriotes lineatus. Classification (NCBI taxonomy): domain Eukaryota; kingdom Metazoa; phylum Arthropoda; class Insecta; order Coleoptera; family Elateridae; genus Agriotes; species Agriotes lineatus. Next base: position 34,700 of record CALNHX010008516.1, on the reverse strand, counting down.
TACCTTGCGTTTACTTTGCTAACTATTACAACTAATATATCCGTAACGGTTGAACATTGAACCCATGTGTATAGAACTGTTTTGTTCATTTTGTTTCCAAATATTGGGGTTTCCTCCGCAATCACCCCGTATAGTACAGTGTGTCCAAGATAAGATAGGCCAGCATGGTGATCTAGCTAATAGTAAGAGATTTTGGTTAAATGAGAAAAGTTCCGTAATTAAGGGACTAACAAAATTACGCCTAGAAATCCTTGATATGATTTTTCGTTTTGAGTTATCTTAAAAAATGAATTTTTGGATTTCTGATCTATTTTTTCTGGAGCTGATATTAAACTTGGAGCAAAATTGACAAAACTTCTTTATAGCAACATTCCATGGACTTACAGATTGCGTTATCAATTTTTTTTAACCAACGTTTCGTTTTCGAGCAACCATCATCAACTTTTTTTTAATATTTTCTAATGCCAAATTTTAGAAGCCCTTGTTAATCTGAATTCAACAATGTGCCACACATCATGGTTTCGAGTCATTTTTGAGCATTGTCAACAAATTTTTAGATACGGGCCTGTGTCTTAAAGCATTTCATACGTTGTTTCAGCTTTTGTAATATAAAGAACGAAGTAATGAGCCTCACTGCATGTTTTTAAGCCTTAATAATCGCTTATGGTCTTGGAATACAAATAATTTTCAATAGGATGATTGATTTATTGATTATTTTTCTTACTTATAAACAATAATTAAAATTAGAAATAAAAAACACCTCGTGTGGTTCATTACTTTTTTTCTTAAAATTACAAAGCTGAAACAACGTATGAAATGCTTTACGACACAAAAAATGCTATTTTTAAAATTTAAAGTAAATGTTTGACACTATCAAGTTAGCAAAACATTAAATAAATGACAATCAAGGTTGGTAGAGCTGAGTAGTTCGTAAAAGAAGTTGCCCCACTCGCATAAAAATACATAGTTTGTATAGTATGATCAATCTTTGGTATGATCAAAAATGATTTTCATCTATTACTTATGGCTATGGAATACTTCCTAATTTATGAATTCAACTGTAACTTACTTAAAACTCAAATGTCAAGTTTGACATTTATTTATAAATGTAGTTGCATTCATAAATTAGGAAGTATTCCACAGCCATACTACATGAAACTAATTTTTGATCATACTTTAGTTTGTGCAATGGGTGGCTGTTCCAGTAATTATAAATGCAATATGGCAAGTGTAATGTTTCCATCTTTTTCCCAAAATGAATGTATTCGTCAGCAATGGATTAAATTTTATGGCCGTGATCATCCTTTGAAGTAGAATTGTTAAATTATACACAAAAAGGAAAACACCTAAATGAAGAATTTATAATTATACTAACTATAAAAGTTTATATAACTCCAGAAATATCACAAAAAACTATTCAAAGAGATTAAATATAAATATAATGATACTGATGGCTATGTTTGTCAAACAAGGATTATTCATTCGAATAACTTTTTAAATTATAAATATACCGAACAAAAAATAAAGTTGGTGCAATAAGAAATAAAATAAAACAATATAACCTACTAAAGTGTGTTTGTTTGTGTATTACTATTTTAGATTTACAAAAATATTATTTAAAACTTTTATTACAAAATGTGCTTTATTAGCCTTATTTGCCGCACTTTGAAAACATCATGCGACGCAATCTCCTATACGAATTACTCAGTTGTACCAACCGTGATTCCAATGAATTAGTGAGAACCATGTGGTTGCTATGGACGCTGTTTATGTAAATAACCTAAGCTTGTAAGTAAAATATGACAGATAGTACAAAAAAGTGTGATTTTTCGTACTTTGAAAAACAAATTGGCTATGCTATTGCAATTTTAAAATGTGTTTTTCATCCGTTGTTTGAAAACCAATGCGATATTTGTTATCTTGCTCTTAAATAATTGAGATGATGTGTAGCTCTAATATTAAAGGAGACTTCCATTCAATCCTATCGAAAATGAAACACCCTGTACGTTAAGATAATCTCTAAAACTACTTTGCCGCGAAATATCCAAAAAATAACATAACCCTGTACGTTAGAGCTAGTCATTTGTTTCGGTGGCGATAGTCAATTGTTTAGTGCGTCCCTGCCGTAACGAAACGCAATAAAATCAAGTAAGTTATTTGTTATTAACCGTTAATACTTGTGCATTTGCAACTAAAATTTAAAAAACAGATCCCAAAGGTGTTTAATATTTATTCCGACTACTTTTTTGTGTATTTTTAAAATGCACGACCGTGCCCAATTAGCCAACGTATTTCGGGTGTGTTGTTAGTGCTATATAATGTTATACAATTTTGGTGTGTTTATATAAGTAATTTCTTGTATCTGCCTGTATCCAGGCATTAAAACTTGTTTGAAGTTTGAAATTACACTAAGCGTTCATCTGCAAGTATTCGTAAGTCTACCTAACCTCACTTATGCTCGAGTACAGAAAACTCGTCGCCGTCGGTGTCGAGGAAAATCATGTGCTGTCGATAAAATAAAAAAAGTGTAAAGTAATCGGCCAGTTTTCTAATAAAACGTATGCCATAGCCAAGTTTCAATAATAAAATTATTGCCTCTAAATACTCATAATAGATATGAAAAATGTTAGAACTCGCTGAATCCGCTACCAAATTAAATTGCGACCGTAACTTGTTTTTCACCATTGTTTACAACGGCCGACTTGATAATGTTTCGAAGTTTCAAAAAATGATTGAAATACACAACTTACACTGAACAGTTCGCCGAAACTGATGACTTGTCTGGGGTCGTTTGCCCTTCTGGGGTCGATTTTCTTTTCCTTCTGGGTGAAAAGGGGTTCTGCATGTTTGTTGATAACCTCGCACAGCTGAAGCATTTCCTTCAGTATTTCTAAGCTGGCCTTGAAACCCCTGAGTTCAGATTTCGAGCCCTTTTCTGGTCTAAAATGTAATTTTGTGAGTATAAAAATCGAAATATGGTGAAGACGTCACGCACCTTCCATACTCTTCTTTTGAAAACCTCCTCTTCTGCAAACCGCTCACATTTTTGTCGGTTGAAAATGGATTTAGTTCTTGTTTCTTCTGATGGGTGTCTGCGAAGTTATTGAAGCGGGCTAACCTGTCTTTTATGGATTTGGGGGCGCACTGCAACACAATTGCTTTAATTAGGTACTAAAGTTTCAAAAGAAAATCTATTTCCAAATTAAAATGTAAAGAATTAGTCACTGCACTCTATTTTTGGTATTTTTATCATTAAACTAAGTACCTATTTAAGAAAGCTATTTCAAAGTACCTTGCCAGCTCGTGGAAAAATATTCAATCAAAGAAAACGCATGAGCTTATCATCTTTTTCATAAAAAATATTGATGTATTAACTCACAATTAAGCCATTGTTTATAAAAAATATTTGTCTGTGCCTGATGGCACACACCTTATAACCAAAACGGAAATATATCGATTATTATGAAAATTTACTTATTTTGCCAGAATCTGGAACCGAGAAATCAATCAAATGCATAGCAATATTTTCAATTTCTTGGTTTTAAATTAAAGCGAAACAATTATAATCAAAATTAAAATACAAATCCAAGTTCACTTTGCTGAATTATTTGAGAAAGTTTGAAATGTTTAAAAGTCATTGTTTAATGTCTTTATAATATGAACGTAGTGTTCACGTTTAAAGTAATGTTTAAAGTGTGCTTATAATATTCTATACGGATAGAAGTAATGTTTTGAGATGATTTTGGTTATTATCGATCAACCACTAGTTGATGAAACACAGGTGTCACGACACAGATTACACAATAACTTTTGAATGGCAAGGCCCATATTTTTAAAATTTATTCATTGGTAATTTTTTTGTGTCCTTATATAAACAGATGCCATCATTTCGCCTGTATGCTGAAAAACCAATTAATAATAACTAAACACAATTAAATAAATTGTGGTAGCAATATAGAAATATTGCAGAGGATTGAATCCAATTTTTTGCATAGAATCGACCTATTTATTCATGCAAATGGTGACAAAATTGAGTATGAACTGCAAATTTATTAATGTATCTAATAATATTTCTTATCAAATTATCTTTATGGCATTTGTTTTACACTAGAGTGCACACGTTTAAAAAAAAGTCACTCAGATGTCATTTTTTGTCTAAATCGTGAAAGATATCAAAAATTATGAAGACAAAAAAAATATCAATGAATACGAAAAACTTAAGTTATGGGTCTTGCCCTGGAAAATTACCGTCTAATCTGTGTCATGACAAACGTGTTTCCTTCATTAATAGTTGGTCAATAATTAGGGTTGCCAACAGGTCGCCTTTATAGAAAACATGTCCTCTTTTGTAATACAGTTATTTTGTTCTCTATCTTTTGTTAAATATACTAAGACTGTTCCCTTTTTTAATTTCGCTATCTTTGTGTGGAAGCTTATCCTGCTTTAACAGCATATTTTTTGTCGCTCGATAACTCTCACCGTATTTTAAAATATTTTTTTAAGATGCCTATAGCAAGGCTTATTTATAATTTGCGGCTTCCTTAATGCATATTTTCCATTTAAAAAATATTAGAAATGCAGCCGAACACAAATCAGCGTTGGAAGTAATAACTACAATACATTAATTAGCAAATACATCGAGGCATAGACAGGAAGAAGCATTGTTCGAATCAAAGTACAATCTATTTGGTCTGTATATAAATCAAATGAAAAGTTGGAAGTATTTCTTGCCTCTTGTGGATGATTCAAATTTTATATCCTATCTCAAATAGATAGAATATTTTAAAACAAATACTGTTGAGTTTCATTCCGAACAATTACAAATTTGCCAGTTTTCTAATTAGTCCAAGCAATGGGGCGAAAATAGGGGGTCTACCACGCAAAAGGTCGTAACCAAATGGAATTTGGTAGGATCGTAAAATTTACTGTCCTGATTATAACCCTGAGTTTTCGACCTTGTGCGAAGACCGCTCGCGCCGCCATCTTAAAGAGATGGCAGTCAAAATCAGTTTTTTGCAAATATCTTCGTTTCTATTGGTCCTACGAAAAAAAGTCAAATAATATATTGAAGAGTATAAAATTGTACAGTCGTGTGCAAATAAATCTGGGACAGTGTTTTTTTCATATGCAGATTCAGTTAAGAATTTGAAGAATATTTCCATGGATTTCCTCTTATCAGAGAGAGTTACGGGTTTCAGTACCTGTTAAAGTTTAATGTAACTCTTTCTGATAGCAGGAAATCCATGGAGATATTCTTCAATTCTTAACTGATTCTGCATGTGAAAAAAACACTGTCCCTGATTTATTTGCACACGACTGTACATAAAATATGTTCTATTCATTTGTCTGTTAGACCAATAATTTTCAAGATACAGCGCGCCAAACGCTAGAAAATAATGGTAATGTAGCGATGCAGCGTTTTTTTTCTGCATCTGTCTGCTTAAATGTGAGCTAAGTGATACGTGCAAAGTAATTTCCACATAAATATCTATTATTATCAAATGCATTTGCACAGTTTTCTGGATTATATTTTGTACGGACACGTTTGCTCCACCGCTACATTACCATTATTCGCTTCCGTTTGGCGCGCTGTATCTGAAAAACTATTGGTCTGACGAAAATAATGTATAGAACATATTTTATGTACAACTTTACTTTTTTTCGTATGACCAATAGGAACGGAGATATTTACAAAAAACTGATTTTGGTCGCTATCTATCCAAGATGGCGGCGCGAGCGGTCTTCGCCCAAGATCGAAAATTCAGAGTTATGATCAGGACAGTAAATTTTACGATCCCACCAAATTTCATTTGGTTACGACCTTTTGCGTGGTAAAACTACCCATTGCCTGGACTAAATGCCTGGTCGAAAAAAGTTAAAAATTTCCACTGCCCGAAGTATTTTGAGCGAAGTTTATAATGATCAAAGTATTTCATGTTTAGCATTTTATTTAAAAAAAAATAAAAAATGAGAAATGTTTACACCGGTTTACACCAAATAAAAACAGTGTAAATAAATATAGCCAAAACGGTGATGAAAAATAAGATAAAGATAATTAAATTTAATTGAACATTTTTAGGAGCAACTTGAGTTATAAGTGAAAATTTTGTTTTTTATGAATTTTTATAGTCATCACTATTAGTAACTAAAATATTATTTTTATATATAGTGTGTCCCACTTACAGAGTGTAACAATCTTATGTCTATTTTAGTTTTTATCCGCTATTAAGTGTGAAAAAATTTAAAAGTATGTAGTGAGCATTTTTATAGAAGGATTTTGATAATAAAAGTTGTTCATAATTCACCAAAAAATTTAAATCCCAAATTTGTTCACAATTAAAAAGATTGAAATTTTGTTTAAAACAGCTGCCAAGCCGAAAACATTTTAAGGAGTTAGAAAATAATATTTAAATTTTTTGCGTTGTATTTATATCTTATTTAAAAAAATAGCCCCTAAAAATTTAAATTAACTACAAAATTAATTAAGTTTGATTTTATACAAAAAAACCGACAAATTTTGATCAAATTTTTGGGAAATTGTAAAAAACCTTTAAAAGTAAAATGTTTGAATAAAACTTCTTAATATAACTTTCTATTTATTTTGATATCGCAAGTGGCTTTGCACTTTAAGGGGTTGGATGGTTTTTTGACCACAGGGAAACTATAATATGTTCTATCTTTGAAAAAAATATATTCAAATCGAATAAAAACTAAAAAAGATATAAAAGTGTCACGCTCTGAAGTGGGACATGCTGTATATTGTATATAGGGTATAATTATTGAACAAAATTGAATATGATTCTATTCTCAAATGTTTTATTTTTGTCCTTAACACCTGAAAACCCATAATAGCCAATATGATCTCAAAAAGGACTTCTATTAGAATGGAATGTCATACCGGCCAAATGTATCTAAAGATTCTAAACACAATTCACACGTGACTTAATAACTTAAAAACGCTGTACTTTGGAAACTGAGGATATGAGGTAAAAACCTTACACAAGTTTTTAACTTATTTTTATATTACTATGTACAGGGTGTCCATATATATTTTGACTCCCACATATAGGGTATATTATTAAAGATATATGAAAAAGCTGTAGGGTTTTATACGAACCATTAGAATCCTTACCATAGAAAAGAGACAAATATCACAAAATACTAAAACATCACCGACATCAGAATTTTTAAAATCTTTAAAGAAATCGTTTTTCTGATTCCAAATATATACAGTGACCGGCATAACTTGGGACATATGTAGGATAAAATTATTATCCATGTATCAGAAAATTCTATTCCTTATAAAGGTGCATGTAGCTTCTCAAACTTCAAATGCACTTGCCAAAATTTAAATATGCCTTTTCATATACGAGGGAGGTTACAGTCACCTACTCTGAAAAGCAATTTTTACCAGTTTTTTTTATTTTTTTCTTACATTCTTATAAATGTTACGGATACTTCAAAGTTAACATATTATCGGAACTTCAGTTTCGCTCACCCAGCAACCGGAAAATTGAATTAATCGAAATTAGTGCTACAATAGTATATTACATTAAGTGATACTTTGCAGATGAGGAGGCTTGTTTATATATATACGAGGACGCGAAGCGTCCGAGTACTTCTTCAAAGCCTCCGAGTCAAGCATATACACTTTCATGCTGTGTAATGTATTCATTTTTTTCTGAAATCTCAATTTAAAAATATAATTTTATCGCATCAAGGCGCATGGTGAAGGTAACCGGTCACCTAGGTACAGTAAAGTAAAAATTACTAATCTTGCAAAAATCTCAAAAGTGACTAGTCTTGCAAAGTGACACTTTCAAGATCAAACTGAGTCTTGACATGGCCCGCTTTCTTGATGATTTCAGGAAAAACTTATTTTTTATCGCCAATGTAAAAAAAAACAGATATCTTCAAAAAAGATAAAAACAAATGATGCGGTCATCAACGACAATTCAAAACAATTATACATTTTAATTGAAATGTTATAACGATATTTCGAAATAATAGTAATGTATTGTATACGTGTTTTAGAAGGCGTTTTATCCACGAGAGAATGTTTAAATGCGAGAACGAAGTTCGAGCATTTAATTTTCTTGAGTGTATAACGTTTTTTTTATTATACCTGCATCAGAATCTCCGTTTAAAGCACGCCTGAGCGTGCGAATACAGGCGATTAAAGCTCGCCGAGCTTTAAAGGTTGTCAAGAAAACGACTGAATGCAACAACGGACATGGACGCGACAAAAACGTAAATAATTCTCGTAACTATAGTAGCAATATTATTATGCCCTCTCGATTTATCACGACAAAAATTATTTATAAGTTTTTAGTGCGTAATTTATTTCCAGTATTGGAGGTATAATAAAAAATAGCGTAAAGTATTCGTAGATAACTGGTCTTTAAAACAGTTGCTCTATTTCGAGCACTCCGGCTACGCCGTCGTGCTCGAAAACTCGCGCGTGTTTTAAAGACCTTGTTATCCACTGATACTTTAATATACTAATCCAACAACTTAATAAATATCTAAAAAACACACATTTTGTATTGACGGCCGTGAAAAGTCATAATGACAATTTGGAAAGTACGAAGAGATCAAATACATTTATAATTAGAGTCGCCTGTGATTCATGTTATACGATTGGCAGTATTGAAGCGTATTACCAGTCTACGTCAAATTCGAGGTTAGACACAAACTGACTCACATCTTAACCTGCAAATTTCCAATTAATGCAGTAGTGCTTAACATGATTTTTATTTCAGTAGTGGCTTATGGTTTTTATCTCACTAGTGGATAAAGGGCAACTTTAGAGGTCTAAACTCAATCTAGTAATAGCCTTATAACTAACGGGTGTTCATAAACAGTCGTCATCCCAGTTGCCTTAAAAAACAAAGTGTTATGTCTTTGATTAATTCGTACAACACAATGAAACGTTATTGAGTACTGTCATAGCGCATTTTTTCTCAATTTTAATAGACATACGTTTCTGAAGTCAAAACCTACTGGGATGACGACTGTTTATGAACACCCGTTAGAAGGTGTTGGATAAAATATATTAAACATACAACATAATAATAAAGAAGGAAACTTCAAAATTTTCATTCTGAATATTTGTTGTAATATTTCTATTAAAAATTATAATTCTTTGGAAGTCTTGTTGATGTTCAGATAGTTTGTGAACACCTTCTGTCAATTGTAGGCAGCTATTCCAAATAACATTTTTGTGTACTTCGAACTTCTTGAGCCATTTTTATATTTTCGAACCTACCCCGTACTACGAAACGAAATATTCAAATGTTGGCAGGTGCAGTTCAAGTTTGAGAATATACAGGGACTGTTATCAAGAATAAAATTTTCTCATAACGAGATAATTTAGAAAATCATGTGCAATTTATGCCGATCACTGTATAATAAGTGGACATTTGCTCAAACCATTTTTAGAATGTTTACATTTAAATATAAATGATAAACTTAAATATGAATGAAAGACCATGAAAGTTCAAAAAGTAGTCGATCCAGCTTGAAAATTCAATTAATTCTCGAAAATGGTGTATTTGCATCAAAAATTGTTGGATATAGTTCGTTTCGTTTTTGCTAATGATAAAATGGTGAAATGCTGGTCGAACAAAAATTGCGTATCTCAAAGACGGTTTTGTGTGGACTTATGTAACATTTGGAATGCGGGAAACAAGCTCCTCAAAATTTTTTGAAGATATACAGTGTTCCATTAAAAAACACTGTCGGTGCGTATTTTATAATGCTCATTTGTTTTCTCTTGTAAAAGATTCTAGTGGTTCAGATGAAACCCTGCAGATTTTATATTGGAAGTTTTTTTATCTGTAATGCTAAACAATGGCTGTCAAAATATACATGAACACCCTGTACATGCCGAAACCATACAGTCGACTTAAGAAGCCCCTGTATTTATAAAATCTAAACTTATTTTTTTTCCTTATAACTTTCGAAACAGTTATGAAAGCTAATTTAATTAATTTGTATCATTGACAATTCTTTTTAACTAAAATTTCAAATTTTACAGCTCAATTAAATTTCAAAAATGAATTTTTGATATTTTTTAAATTATTTTCTATTGAAAGATATTTTCTTTTTTAAATAATCACTTTAGCTAGATTTTTAATCATTTTAGAGTTCCTTTTAATCAGAATTGCATGTTTTGTAAATAAATTAAAATGTCTAATAAATTATTGTGTAAAAATTTTAAAGATTTTGGAAATTTGTTCCAGCCTCATTCTTTCCCTTTACAACATCGAAGCTTTCGAATTTTTATTTGGTTCCACCATGCGACAGTTCTCTTAAACTAGAATATTTGAATAAATTAAATATATACATGATGAATGTGTAGATTTTAAAGTATTTTATAGAAATTTTACAGTTTATTTTTCAACTTTAACAGGTTTATACAGCTCTTTTTGAACTATTGTTTAGAATATGTGTTAATGAGTTTTGTTAGCAACACCTACTATAAACAGTTAGACTGCTGTGATGTTAATAAAACAATATTCAAAAAGGCGCTAAAATTAAATTTGTACTTTTCTATATTTATAAATAATTGTAACTTCCAATTTGATAGATATTAATTAAAAGTTTAAACATTTTAATACTGAAAAAATTAATAAGGTGTACTACTTGATAATAATTTCCTTTATATTTTTACTATTTTGTAACGAAAGTTTAGTTGGCAGCAAGACACTATTTTCCGGAAACTTTCCAACAAATTTACGGTCGTCAAATTTAGATTTTGTTGTGGCCCAGTCCATTCTTTTTATATCTATTTTGTTGACACAACAGTTGCTACCAATATATAGGTTTTGATTATAACGCCAAGAATTCGCATGCTAGCGGAAGAGTGCTGCGTATAAATTATTTTTAGTTTCACTTCGGTGGCTAATTACACCTTCAAAGCCTCTCAGCCGAAAATTAAAATATGAATCTCTAATCAAAACGAAAGTGTGCAAACTCTTCTTAAATAACTTGCAGCAATCAAAGCATAAACTTAAAAAACCACATGGTAATAAATCAAAATTAATATTTATTCAACCCCTATTTATTCTCAATTTACAAAAGAAGCTTACCATATAGTCTGGGGGCGCACACGGTGGTTCTTGCATATTGAAAATGTGGCTTTATCACAATAACACTATTTTTTCGAAAGATATCGCTGTCAGATAGTTTTTCAAAATTATTAAGCACTTTAGTCTCCCCCGCAAGGCGTCTTAAGTAAGTTTTTATTCTTAAAGACCAAATCGTACAATTAGGACTAAGCGACTATCACCACTCTGCCAGTCTGAGAATGCAAAGAATACTTAGCGTTTTGGCTACTTATAATGGAGACGGAGGAATGTGTGAATATATAGAAAACTGACCGACGCCAAGCGCCTTGGGTCCACGTCACGACGCTATATTTTCTTTTGTGACCCCTCGAGCTTATTCACAACGGAACAATTCGCGCATTCTGGAACTTGCCATACAATGTTTACTATACACTAGTGGAAACGTTTAAAGAAAAGCTCGTTATGTAGTATAAGGTTAAACAAGTGAAATAGTTTAGTTTTAGTTTTCTCTCTCGACACCCGTTCATTAAAACTCTGCTATGGATGCTATTTGACCTTCCCTTTTCCTAAATAACCGCCTCTCAGCGGATTTAAAGTTTTTTCACTCTACTAAAAATAGCGAAGAAGCTATTTTATGAATGACTTTACACGCCGATTAAATGTTGTAGGTGGCATATTTTACCCTGCAATTTATTTTTACTTGCCCTCAAATCTGCTCTTATTATTTTTTAAGCAAACTTGACTATTTAGTTTATCCTTATATACATTATTTTTTTATATTTTTATTTTTAATCACACCCGTATCACAAGCATAATTTTGGTAAGATGTATCAAGAGAAACTTAGGTGTTTGTATATCAAATGAATCACATTGACATTTATGGTCAGCAGCCGTCGATCTCTAAGAAATTTTCCAGAAGCAGGAAAGGACCATTATGTTATTGCGTCAGTTTGACGAAAAGTACTCGTAGAATTTTATTTTAAGACTTTACGATAATTTACGGTTTGTTGCCACAACCACTAGTCAATGGATAACGAAAGCAGTGTTGATTGTAAGCTCCTTATTTAAAATCAACTGCACTTAAATTATTACTATTAGTATCTAGATCAGTGGTTTTCAAACAAAATGTCGTTATCAGTCCTAATTAAACGTTTTTTATTTTTGTGACGTAATACATTTAAACTATGACATCATCCACAGCTTTCTACGCTCTATTCTCTTTACACGCGCGTATATTATTATTTGAGTTACACAATAAAATATTCCTGCACGTTAAACTTTAAATTATTTTATCATTGGCAGCATTTGTGCTCGTGTGCACCGGTGTCAATATAAACAAGCAAATTGAGTTTTTATATTTTTAGAATCAAATAATTATGTAGAACTGATATGGATGGAATCTGTTCTTCTCTTGCAAGTTTCCGCAAACTTCGTATCCATAACCGCTGCAAATCCTGTTTCCCAATATGTTTTTTTGCATTCTTCCCTATGATAATTTTATAACATGCCCAACCACCGTAAGTGGTAAGATCTGGCTCCAGTTGTGGTACTTCGTTGACTGTACAACGCATACACCTCCTAGTTAGTTCGTCTTCTCCATGTCTCCTCTCATTCGATCTCAAAATGCTCTTATTCCCGTTATTCCGTTTCTTGAAACCAGTGCTCCCAGAAAATATAAATCTTATACTTCTTCGAAATTATATTGTTTATCACTGTGATAATGTTATTATACCCTTTGAATTGCTTCTGTGTAGCTGCCATATAGTTTTGTCCTCATTTATCTTTAAGAAGCTAGGGCAAGACGACATCCAAAGGCAAGCGAGCAAAAACTGGACAGAACAGAAAGACACGAAAAGAAATGGATGACACCTATGCCCAAGAGTGAACATTCTGAAGCTTCAGAAGATTCAGAAGCTAAAAACAGATTAAGATACCTGCTTAAAATCGATGGAAAGTATATGAAGATCGATCTTTTTGTATTTTTTACATTGATATTTCTTTTGTTTCTATGAAAATCTGGTTAGCTACTTAGCTATCTTTTTTGAATCTGCAGTGATATCCTCCTTGTTTATCCTTCATCTTTGTACTCATCAATTGTTATTTAATATATGCAGCTATGATCCTGTAACTGCTGCATTAGGTTTTATCTTTGTAGTTGTATATGTGGCGGATTATAGCGTGGAACCAGTCCTTTGGCCTGTCCTCTTTTATCCATATATTTGTATTTTTCCAACAACAACGCATTTTCTTCCATATTTGATCATTTCCGAATTAATCTGATCGTCCCCTGTGCTGCAGTTGCTCTTCTCTTTACTGTTCTGTCTTTTTCATATTTTTAGTTCTTAAAATTCTCTAGTAGCCAACCTTCCCTTTTCGCTTGCACATCATACCGGTATATTTTAGAATCCATAATTTATCTACGTTCAGTCTTCCGCGGTTCAAAGGACGCACACTTAAAATTTTAAACATCGAAATCCACTTCTTGTCCCACGTTCATATCATATGACGACGGATGGGCATCGACTGCTCCGTTATTAAAAATTAAATACCTATAAATCTGTTACGATATTGGAAAATCTTCTTTCGCTTTCTGTTTATCCCTTATTAGGCATAATCAACCGCGTTTCGAAGCAAAAATTTAGGCCGTTATAAATTAATACAACACAGCTTCGGCAAATCTCATACTCAGCAGAGCGTTATCTTTAATAGGAACGGCCCCATAAATTTAACTGGTCGACTGGGAGTCTAAAATGTGTTAATAACATCAACAAGCAGCCGCGAGCCTCACTTGGGTCAATCAGTACAATCTGCCTTGCTTATGGTTATGAATGACGTATTATTTACAGAATTTCGATCACTCGCAGATCGCTGAGATACGGCACGTAGTACGTACCAGGATGAGGTTATTTTTCATTCGAATACTTGGAACGAAAACCGAGTTACAGAGGTTATTTCAGTAACCGGATAACCGGTTATTTTTCATTCGAATAAGCCCATCACTAATGAAATCACAAAACGGTTAAATTAATCTAGACTGGATCAAAAGCGTGTCATATTAAAATCAGCTATACACAACTTAAAGAATCTGCTGTGATACACGCACACAACTTCCTTTTACAGTGATCTTATAATTAGCCAAAAATTTGATTTAAAATTTTTAAGCATTTGTCAAAAATTTTCAAAAATTACAAATTCTGCATAAACGGTGCAAAATCGAGCGTTAGTTAAAGAAACAAATTTTCTCTAGAATTTTAAGCTGAATTAAAAAATGTAATAATATACCAGGTGTTCTATTTAAAATAAGAGTTAATAAAAAAAAATTGGAAAAAAAACAAAAGAAACCAATTTTAGAAGTATTCAACTGGAAAATCACCTATCTCACATCAATACACATTCAAAATGTAATAAAAATATGAAGTTTGAAAAAAATCGTTAGAGCCGTTTTTGAAAAAAACGAAAAAAATCTGAAAAATTACAAGAGTAAACACCTACTTTTCTTCAAAAGCTTGCTGTCGCATCTACATAGTACACAAAACTAATATATAAAGTTTCAAAGCCATACCTCTTGGTTTTTGAGATATTCTGTTCACAGACACACACACAGACAGACCAATGAAAAATAAAAAAAATCTGGTGTGATACACGCACACAACTTCCTTTTACAGTGATCTTATAATTGGCCAAAAATTTGATTTTAAATCTTTAAGCATTTGTCAAAAATTCAAAAAAAATTACAAATTCTACAAAAACGGTGCAAAACAGAGCGTTAGGTAAAGAGACAAATTTTCTCTATAATTTTAAGGTGAATTCAAAAATGTAATAATATACCCGGTGTTCTATTTAAAATAGAAGTTAATAAAAAAAATAGAAAAAAAAACAAAATAAACCCATTTTAGAAGTATTCAACTGGAAAATCACCTATCTCACATCAATACACATTAAAAATGTAATAAAAATGAGAAGTTTGAAAAAATCGTTGGAGACGTTTTTGAAAAAATCGAAAAAAACTGAAAAATCACAAGAGTAAACACCTACTTCCGGTTATGCAATTTTCTTCAAAAGTTTGCTGTCGCATCTACATAGTACACAAAACGTATATATGAAGTTTCAACCCCACACCTCTTTTCGTTTTTGAGATATTTTGTTCACAGACAGACACACACACAGACAGACCAATAAAAAAAATATGTTTTTTGGGATCAGGGAACTCTAAAACGTAAAGATCTGTTGAAAACTCAATTTCGAATTTTTGGGGTGAATCCAATACTTCCTTTATTGTAAAAGGAAGTAAAAATTGAAGAGCAGCTTGGTCCAGGTGGGATAGCTCCGGAATTAATAAAATATGGATAGGATAAACTTCAACAAATAATAGAAAATCTCTTTAATAAATGCTTAAATGTCGAAGGAATACCATCCGAATGAAAAGAGAGTTGGATTACACCAATACACAAAAAGAGCTCAAAAATATGAGTGTGACAATTATAGAGGCCCCTCCGTGAATAGCACATTTAGCACATTTATGTTTAAGAAAATGCAGCTACATGACGAATTCTCGAATACTGAAAGGTTCGTTACGTTGCAGCATTTTCGTAAGCACAGAAGACAAAAAACTGATGTCACCAACGTCATTAATGGATTTCTTGTTGTTGTTTACTAGATTACAATCATTACCCATTGTTTTTGTGATTATGGCTACTTGATCATTGCACGTCTTAATGACAACCAAAAACCTTTGAT
The DNA here is from genome assembly GCA_940337035.1 of Agriotes lineatus. Classification (NCBI taxonomy): domain Eukaryota; kingdom Metazoa; phylum Arthropoda; class Insecta; order Coleoptera; family Elateridae; genus Agriotes; species Agriotes lineatus. Next base: position 18,891 of record CALNHX010008516.1, on the reverse strand, counting down.
GGGAATTTTAAGGTAAACGGTTGCGCTTATGCTTATGAACTAAGAGTACATTATTTTTGTGTATTTTAATTCTCTTTCAGATAATAACCTCAAATTTAAAAAATATTACATATAACGAAGTTAGAGCAAAAACAGTTTAGAAAGATAGGTAAATTGCACTTTACAGTCAAGGCTAGTTAATGAAATTGTTCGCATTAGTGCAGTATATAATAGTGCGCATGCATACCAAAATTCAAATCAATATCTCTACATTTGTGGAAATTAACAAAAAAATAAAAAATAAAAAATTGAACTTCAAGGGCCTATAACTTGTTACTGAAGGGACTTTATACTAACGTATATTAGGTTTAATCGATTTATTATAATGTAAGAAATCTATGCCTAATTGGTGTCCCATTCTTTTTGGAACACCCTGTATGTTTGTGGCACTAATCGGGATCGAAGGTCCAATGTTTGTAGCCTTCTCAGTTTTCCGTTATTTGGAAAACTCCTGATTGCCAGCTCGCCTTGGAATTTGTGGACTGTATGAATTGTAGGTTTCACTGAATAAATACACTCGTTGAAAGCAGGAAATATGTTACTTTATTAGCAATAAAAAACACATCGAACATTTGAACATTTACAAGAATTAGCTTCCGTAGAGCGGACCGGTTTGCATGCTGCCACGTTGACAGATGAAACGTAAGTGTTTGGAATCGGATGCCGGCGAGGCAGTCTACTGCGCACAGTACGAATTCAGAATGTAAGAGAGGCGGCAAAAGTTTATAAAGTCCTTAACATACCGCCCGCCTTGGAAAGGGTAACCTTTCAAATAAAACAGTACAGAGTTGACATGTAAAAGCTAGAGTAAAACATGTAACATGAACACACATATATACAAAGCATAATAGTACATGGATCTTAATCTAGTACAAGAAAACCCGAACAATGGGGAGCCAAAAGGCTTTACGAAAACTGCGCTGAACGCTAACGCACTAGTTCACAACACTAGGTAGCGGGCACAATTTGGCGAAGGATCGTTTCACGATCCCTGACACAGTGTTCACTGACGCCACACGCGTAACGCCGTCAAGGCCAGGGTGCAGCTCGGTGACCCGGCCTAACCTCCACTTCAGAGGGGGTAGATTGTCATCCTTGATGAGGACCATGGAACCAGGCTGGAGGTCCGAAAGATGCGTGCGCCATTTGATGCGCTGTTGGAGTTCCGAGATGTACTCTTTACTCCATCTCTTCCACACATTCTGGTGAAGTTGTTGTATTCTCTGGTATTTAGACAGCCGAGACTCGGCTATCTCAGTAACGTTGGGATCAGGCAGTGACACCAACGGACGACCAATCAGGAAATGAGCAGGAGTCAAAGGCTGAAGGTCGTTTGGATCAGAGGACAAAGGAGACAGGGGTCGGGAGTTTAAGGTCGCTTCCACCTGTGCTAACAAAGTGCTAAATTCATCATAATTTAGACTAGCGTTACCTATAACGCGACGTATGTGATGTTTGGAGGACTTGATTCCGGCCTCCCACAATCCGCCAAAGTGGGGACTGTGCGCGGGTACAAAATGCCAAGCTACTCCGTCGTTCGCGATTGATTCGGAAATAGAAGGGTTTTGTTCCGCGAGAAAATTGCCTAATTCGATTAACTCGGAATTAGCGCCTACAAAGTTAGTGCCGTTGTCTGAGTAGACATGGAGCGGTTTGCCTCGTCGAGCCACAAACCGGCGAAAAGCCATTAAGAAGGTTTCAGTAGAAAGATCAGCGACCAATTCAAGGTGCACTGCCTTTGTGACAAAACAATAAGCTGTAACTCGTTGTAAGCGAGCGAAGCTTGAATACTGATTGAACGGAAATGGTTCAACAGAGGTTACAGGAAGACCCTGAACTTCTTTTTTGAATTCTGGAAGCTCAGCACGAACATGTTTGGAAGTAGGCCAAGAGGCCTCACCTTCGCTTAGCCAGGTGGGACCATGCCACCAAAGGCTTAACAGACCCAGCGGGTCAAATATCTGCGATCTTTCAGACAAGATGCTACGCTTGGTAGCCTTACTACTTGTAGAATTTGAAATATGGGATATTTCAGACAAGCTGCTACGATTGGTAGCCTTACCACTTGTAGAATCTGAAATATTGAACATGGAAGTAGGCCAAGATGCCTCACTTTCGCTTAACCAGGTGGGACCGTGCCACCAAAGGCTTGACAGACCCAGCGGGTCAACTATCTGGGAAATTTCAGACAAGCTGCTACGATTGGTAGCCTTACTGCTTGTAGAATCTGAAATCTGGGATATTTCAGGCAAGATGCTACGCGTGGTAGCCTTACTACTTGCAGAATCTGAAATCTGGGATATTTCAGGCAAGATGCTACGCGTGGTAGCCTTAATACTTGCAGAATCTGAAATATTCTCTACTGATAAGAATCTTTTCTGAGCGATTTGCAATGAATCGCCCAGTACCTCTACAGGCTTCTTGAAAGGGATAGAGACAACGAATCGACCATTCGCTTCTCGTTGAGTATTTTGCACGAAATGTGCCTCACAGGCGTTCTCTTCATTTGTGCGAACCTTTTCCTCTGGGTAATGTTCGAGTTGCCAAAACCTAGCAATGGGATCAGAAGCATCCTCGATCGTGCTAAGATTGCACTGTACAGGGTACGCAGAAGGGGGGCCTGTAGGGCCAGAAACAATCCAACCAAAACGAGTCTTTTGGAGGATGGGAAGATTTGGGCCTAGACCAATTTGTCCAATACAAAGGAGCTGCCAGAAAATGGGCGAACCAATCAGAATGTCGATGGTGCCCGGTTGGTCGTAGGACAGATCTGATAACTTGATGTTATCAGGAACCTTGAAGCTGTTTCGCTGGACGCGAAAACTTGGGGTAACACCCGTAATCTCATCGAGAACAAGACAGGATAGGCCAATGCCGTATGAAGTGTGAGGGGCTTGCAGCTTAATATCACACCTAGCCTTGATTTGAGAAGTGGCTTTACTTAAGCCTGAAACAGTAACGTTGACTTCGCGAGTTGGAAGCTTCAACCTTTTACACAGATCTGAACGTATGAAGTTCGATTGGGAACCGGAATCCAGCAGGATTCGCACAACATGAGGCGTACCATCATCAGCGATGAGTTTAGCGGTAGCCGTAGGTAAGAGTACCTGAAAAGCATTCGAACAGAATGCCGAAATCGATTGGTTTAGTTCAACAGGGGTTTCTGCCGACATCGCAGATCCTGGTTGACTAGAAGAAGCGTTCTGAGGCTTATCCTCATGAAAAAGTGTGTTGTGCCTTGATTTGCACTTTCTACACGTATATTTGGAGCTACAAAGGCTCGCAAGGTGACCCTGAGTTAGGCAATTAAAGCATACGCGGAGCTCTTTTGCCTTTGACTTTCTGTCAAGAACAGACAGCTTGACAAACTTATCGCATTTGTACAAGGAATGAGATCCTTTACAAAGTGGACACGAAGGGGTACCAGACACAAATGATTTAGAATGTACCTTGGAAGACTTTTCGGGTACAAGCTTGCTATCTTTTACTTCCAGAGTTTCTAGAAGATTCGCTGTATTTTGTAAGAATTCCTTGAACTCATCAAGATTAGGCAGGTCAGAACTTGACCGGTTTCTAAGGACCTCCCATTCACGAAATGTAGTGGGGTCCAGTTTTTTAGAAACTACATAAATTATAACAAAATCAAGAAGCTCGCTTTCGGTAGCTAATGACTTGATTGCTGCAAAATGTTTGAATAACATATCGCTAATCGTACGTAATTTAGTTGCAGATTCCTTACTGCAAGATTCAAGTTCAAAAATTGCCTTGAGGTGGTTATGAACCAGAATTTTTGGATCATTGTATCGATTGCACAATGCCTCCCAAGCTAGAGTATAATTACCCGCAGTAAACTCTAAACTTTTTATAATTTGGCTTGCATCACCCTGTAAACTAGCCTTTAAGTAATGCAGCCTTTGAATATTAGTTAACGTTTGATTCTCATGAATTAAACTAATAAAAATCTCACGAAACTCTAACCATTCGGAAACGTTTCCTGAATATTTGGGTATCGAAATGGCAGGAAGGCGTACAGCTTGATTATTGCAATGTGAACTGCAATTTGAATGCGTTGATCTTACACTACCATTAGGAGATCCAGAACGATCTGGTGCAACATCAGACTGCTTGTTGTATTCATTAATCAAATATTTAGCTTGTGCGATTGCAAAATAATAAGAATCTTCAAATTCAACTTGATGTTGCATTTCAAATTCTGTATCCTTACTGGTTTCTAAAATTTGCTCATGAACCGCATAATATTCTGATAACAAGGTGGCTGTATCATTCAATCTTTCTTGCAATTGAATAATCTGAGCGCTAGATAAGAACTGATCTTCATCATGAATTTTTTGCAAAGATTCCACGTAATTTGAGAAACGCGTAAGCTTGCCCTTGATAGAGCCTCGTACTCTTACAAGCGAATCCATAATTGTTGAGATTAAAAACAATTTAACAGATCGAACTAACTTTTCGTACGCCTCTGGCGTGGACCCAACGGGTCAACCATCTGTGATATTTCAGGCAAAATGCTACGCGCGGTAGCCTTACTACTTGCAGAATCTGAAATATTCTTTAATGATAAAACCCTTTCGCACGCCTCTGGCGCGAATTTGTTTATAACGTAGACAGCGCTTGCTAACAACGCGAGAAACTTGTAGCTTACGACGCAGAAAACAACCCCGTTACAACGCGGGAAACTTGTTGCTACGACGCAGAAAACGGCCTTGGTACAACGCGGGATTATTTGTGACTGCAGTATGAAAACATGCAGGGGATATCGCTAACAAACGTAATAGCTTGGCATTTCACGCAATTAAAATGTTTATATGACTCCTAAACCATTTGTTTACGCAATAATACGCAGCTGAGATTATGCACACATGCAAACACAGACGAAATAAACCAAATTTATGCATAGGAAAATCAGGCTTACATTTGATATTGGTGTGTGCCGCCTTGCCGGTTTTCTGTTCCTACTACCGTCTCGCTTGCAGCTGGCCGCTGGCTCCACACCTGCACGAATTTGGCGCGAGACTCGGCGTTTGGGTATCTACCGTCTGCTGTCTTCCTTCCTCTCGCTACGGGCACCGCATGCTCCCTCTTTGTTCCACGCGTTGCTGCGAAATTGGACGCTGCTTCCTTGCGGCCGATTGTATGCGATGCAATACAAACTGAATATGCTTTGTACTTGCCTATGACCAATGTTGTCGAATGCTGTCGCTGTTTTGGACCCGCAATGACCTAATGTGGTTTAAATCCGGTTCTGTAGGACCAATGTTTGAGCACTAATCAGGATCGAAGTTCCAATGTTTTGTAGCCTTCTCAGTTTTTCGTTATTTGGAACATTCCTGATTGCCAGCTCGCCTTGGAATTTGTGGACTGTATGGATTGTAGGTTTCACTGAATTATACACACGTTGAAAAGCAAAGGTAGTAATTTATTGCCATAAATTAACACTAACAGTTTAACATTTACAAAGAATTAGTTTTCGTAGTGCGTGACCGGTTTGCATGCTGCCACTTTGACAGATGAAACGTAAGTGTTTTAGAATCGGAAGCACGCCCGGCAGTCTACTGCGCACAGTATAAATACAGAATGTAAGAGAGGCGGCAAAAGTTTATAAAGTCCTTAACAATGAATGTGTCAATTATCTCCTCGAATCCAAAGTGACTAGAAACAGTGGGCAAATTAAACAAAAATAGGGGATTATGACAGCTACATACTTGATCAATAAATATATATTAACCCGTACATCGTGTTGCTCTGCTAAGAAGTTCATTTGTGGTTAAAAAGTGAGTCCTTAATTTTTAGTTACAGTTTATATACACTGCTCAACAATAAATTGAACTGGTAGGTACACTTACAAGAACGTATATAAATAAATAAATTTACTACTATTTGAGCAACACCTTCTTGCTTAATTGATAGTATATAGTTCTGGGAAACACTTTTAGAGCGAAGAATTAAAAGAATAAAACTTAAATAACGAATTTCAAATGTTTTAATAAAAAAATAACAAAATCTTCATTTTAGTATTACAGAAAAGTTTACTCTGGAAAGAAATGATAACCAAACACTTAAAAGTTAAAAATGCGTGGGACCTCCTCTAGCTCTTACGACTTCTTGGCAACGTCTTGGCATGCTGGAAATCACATCCCGAATGTAATGCTGAGGAATATTTGGCCATTCTTCCAAAACGGCAGTTCGGAGCTGATGGTGATTGTTTGGATCCAAACCTCGTGACCTTATCAACCTTTTCAGGTAATCCCATACGTTCTCTAAAGGATTAAGATCTGGAGAGTTTGCTGGCCAATCCGTGTGCGTAATATTGTTCTCTTCAAAAAATGCATTGATTTGCATTGTTCTATGAGGACGCGCGTTATCATCAACAAACACGAAACCATCGCCTATTTCATTGGCAAGTGGCAACACTACAGGTTGTAATACCTCATTAAGATACCCGACACTATTCATTGTAGCATTTCCAAGCATAACCAATTCAGTACGACGAGTCTCAGAAATACCTCCCCAAACGGTAATTGAACCACCTCCATAAGCTTGATGGTAAGTCACGTGGTTCTCAATATAGCGTTCTCCTCTGTTTCTCCAAACTCTCACTCTTCCATCTCAGCTATGGAGACGCACTCTGGTTTCGTCACTGAATAAACAACGACCCCAATCTTCAACATTCCAATTTTCATGTTGGTGCGCCCACTCTAGCCTTCTTCTTTTGTGGGCTCTGGTCAACAATGGACATTGTTTAGAAGATCTGGACTTGAAATTTACCGCATGGAGCCTTCTTATTACTGTTTGAGTGGATACTTGAGTACCTGTTGCATTCAATAACTGAATTTGAAGTGTTCTTGCAGTAGAAAATCTATTCCTTCGACACTGAACCGTAATAAAACGGTCTTCCCTGACTGTTGTACTGCGATTTCGCCCTCCGCCGTGCCTATGTTTGACAGATCCAGTATCATTAAAACGCATTCGAACTCTTCTGATCACATTGTGGCTCACATTGAAATAGGCAGCAACAGTTCTTAGTGATTCACTAGCCATAAGCATTACCATAGCTTGGATCATCTCTTCAATACTTAAACGCCTTAATGGCAGCTCTAAAATGCAGTTAACCACTCTGAAATAAAACTTAATCGAGAAAATCGCAAAAATTCTTTTAAAACTTGATAAAAGTATAAGCGTCCGCGAGCTCAGTAACTGCACTTATGAGAGATAATAACAACAAACAACAATTGAATCGCAAATGTCATTCGATAGGCATTTGTTTGGATTCCGAAACACAGCCAGTTCAAATGTTGAGCAGTGTACATAATGCGTATATGCTTTCTCATAGTCACAGCTTTCACCATAAAACTTATAAAATTTAGAAAAACCTTTATCGAATCTTCGATTGGGGAAAAGAGTCTACATATTCCAAAGAAGATTAATTATACGTAAAATTTGTTATAATAGGCTATACCACCTCACCGAGAACAAAAACCTATACCTGACAAAGATATGTTCAGTGTGTGCCAAAACTAAAAACGTCACGAAATATATTATTATTATTATTTAGTGTGCACTTTTTGTAGAAGAGTGTTTTAGGAAATCATCAAATAAATAAAACAGTTTTACTTATTTTTTGCCGCCGTACGTGATTTTTAAATAGTAAAATCACGTGTGCGCCACTTTTTACGATAAACTGTACGATATCTACCATATGATTCACAAAGAATGTCATTCCTTAACAATTTTGATATGTAACCAAACTTCCACATACCCATGGTATGTACACCTTGTAGCAGAGCATAATTGGTTACCTAATCAGTAGAAACTAAGGGCTGCATTCTCTGTGAATCACCCTGTATATCTGCATTCGTTCGCAGAAGCCCTAAATAGATTTTTTTTCGGTCTAGTTGCTCATTTCAACTAGAATTTTTTAAATTCGGCCGAAATAATTCCAAGCCTTCCTATTTGTCAAATATATTTGTGCTTATATAATTCCCGTGTACTGATTATTTGTATATTAGTTGTTCAGAGTTATAATTTATATAACAGTAAGTGAATTGGGAGTTCATTTTGAATACAACGAACCTGGTGTTGTTAATTGTTTGGAGCTGTACTTTTTATTTAAACCTCAATTCGCCTTGAATTTTGATGTCAAGTCAATCAAATTGTAATTTTAAAGCAGTGTATCATACTAAAACTGAGTGTGTGCTAGTATTTCTGCCGTATTACTAAAGTTACGTGAATAATGAATATATGCACTGTTACGTCACTCTGACAGCTAACTAAGGAGACTCGCAAAGACAGCCGTCTTCTCAGCCGGTGCTGGTCGTGGGTTAAACGAGAGACTATAATATAATGACTTTAAAAAGATAAGTGTGCCAAGTAGCAACCAATCTAGGAACTTTGCTAAACTGAAAAAGTACACGTCAAAAGGACGCTACTAAACTAATCCCTGAGAAAGAGAGAGGATGGCAAGGGCACATAAATAAAGTTCTAATGCATAGGTAAAGGGCTTCTTGCAATAAGTACTCGGTAGTACATATACACAAATAATAATACCAGATTATGCACAATAGTGAAACGTGTTTAGCGCCAACAATTAAATGTAGGTGAGTCTTATTATAAATCGAGTACAAGTTAAATAAGTAATAATGAAAGGTAATAACATGCTGGTTAAATGTTAGTCGGTACTATATAATGACTCTATAACTAAACTAAACGTAAATTTTTTTGCTAGGATTGAATGTGACCCAAAACCTGCAAATGCAAGAAAAAATTCATGGTCAAAACGATAAACGATAGGTTCTACAGACGTCAAGTACATGGTTCAGGTTGAACACCGCAAAAAGGACGGAATATGCTTAATAGTTAATTAAAACTATAAACAAATCAGCCATGAAAAGAATTATTTTCGCAACATTTTCCAGATAAGGAAATAATTTATCTTAATTCAATCGAGATAATTGGTCACAAAAATTGAATTTCAAACAATAACTCAAAGTTTTACAGAATTTCTTAGAAAAAATCCAATAAATTGATTTGAATGTGTTAAAACGACGGTCATGGTAGGTTAGATGCATCCAATTCAAAAATGTTCGTAAAATGAATTTGACATTGAAAGCTTGTTCAATTCTGTAAACAGTGAATTAAGTGATTCAAGATCATTGCCCCATATCGGTAAGCGACTACTATATATTATATTTATTTAAGTACGAAGCCAATCTGGCACACAAAACTGATAGTCAATTAACACGAAACGCTACAAATGGCAATAAACTCCATTTCGGCAGGATATGCTGGGACCACATATAATACTAATGATTTTTGGACATAGCTTCCATTGTTGGAAGCCGAAAAGGCAGAAGGAGTTATCCACAGGTGGTATGCGGATGTTTTACATTACAGTCTTAGGCTGCAGGTAAGGTAACTTGGCGATGAGGCTCTAAAAATTGAACTGACGTAATTCCTTTCGCAGGAACGTAATCTAGGTACACAAAATGCCTAAAGAAAGAACCTTAGTTTATAAGGCAATAAACTCTCGCCCGTAACTATAATATGATAAAAAATATTTTATGGGTTTCGCGATATTATATATTATACATATACAAAAGTAGGCTGGTAACTAAGTCATAACTGTATCTGTACGGTAATAGCCCCTTAGATGTCTTAAAATCCTCGCTCTACGAGCTCGGATTTCAAAACAACATCTGCGGCAGTTATGATACTCATAACATTCCTAGATATGTTAATAGCTATTGTACTAGTATGGCTATGAAATAGTTTCTAATCTATGAATGCAACTACATTTATACTTACACTTTCAACTCGACATTTCAATTTTAAGTGACTTCTAGTTGTATTCATAAATTAGAAAGCGTTCCATAGTCATACTAGATGAAAATAATTTTTGATTGTACTATACCAGTCCAAGTGGGTAGAATCGAAACAAAATACAAAGAAAGCTAGGGCTTGTCGTTGAGATGTGCTGCTATTACTGCCAATAAATTGTAACATGCGATGCGTATCAGGTATAATTCTAGAAAACGTCTGTTTTTGAGAAATCGCCAAAAATACTTCTTAGAGGAGCATTATCCAGTTTCAACAAATGAAGCCATTAAGACAAATTTAATTTCTCAACATAGATGCATAGCGATAATTCTACATTAATACAAAATGTTACTTCAAACATTTATTTCACATAGCAACCAACAAACTTGTAACTGACAGAGGAAATTACAACCTGGCCAATAATTTTGGAAAACCTTAAAAATTTAGGATAGGCAATCACGATACTTTGGAGCTTCTTGAAGTGTTGTATAAAATAGATTTAAATTAATGAGGAATCTTATGCACAGAAATATGAGATATTGTTTAATTATGTCCTAGGTACTGGTTCGTTTATTAATGATAAGCAGTTAATTGCATGAATGTTTATAGATGATCTTTAAAACGTAGCAATATTTTTCGATTTTTAATTTTTATTTTGTGTTTTGATTTGACAGGTAACTATTTATTTTAATTTAAAAAATGTAATGGTTGACATACTTGTATCGCAAAATCAATCGTAAACTGAATACAGAACTAGAATGTAGAATCACTAACTCCTATTTGCCAATATTGAGGGCGGCACGAAATTAAAGGAATAGTCGTGATTCTTTACTCCCCAACATCCTGGCTGTAGTAATTACAGATCGTCTTACCAAATGCATTTTACACTGTTCCTGTAGTTTATTTTGCTCTTCTTATAAAGTCACGGTGACACTGAAGAGCCCCGATTTTCAGCGGTATTGTTCCTAAATTCGGCGAACGTTGCGTCTTCCAAGTTTTTGATTTAATCTATCGGGAGATAATTTCGCAAATGGAAGCTACTTCAGCGAGCTGAAAGCTCCGTAACAAGCACCTGAAGAGAGCTTTCTCAGCGGGAGACACGTAAATCTACTCGCGCGATTACTCCTGCAGCCGTTTGCAGCTGCAGTTCTTCGGAAGGCAACTTTTGCAGACTTGTTGAATCGTTCGCCGGGCTGCAATTAAGACACTCGAACGGACGAATATTCTAAAGCTGGAAATTTCGCGTGAAAGCTCGAACGTTTCAATAGATGACAAGTGCTGTCATCTGACATTTAAGTGTTCACAATAAGTTCAAACTGGAAAACACATTGCCGATTTCGACGGCGGGCGCGGTTTTCGTTTTTCGCGGCGGGCCTGCGGGTGCGAAAGGGACGGCGACAGCGCCGTGGCGGCGGCGCGAAAATGTAATAACATGCATATTCTAACGCTGCGTACTTTAGTTCTAAAGGTTATTCTGCGAGACAAAAGGGTTAAAACGAAACAAAAGAGCTTTTAAGCAGGGATTAGGATGAAGTGTCGCAGGCGGGATTAAACAAGGACGGCTGCGTTCTTAGGGCGGCTTAGCTGCCTGCAGGAAGAGGAAGATCTTGCACTTTTTGCGACTTCGCGAAAAAATGCCAACGGCTGAATCGCGCGACAAATTGAACTGCATTGATAAACGGCGATGAGTTGGCGGAGTGGAAATTGCCCTAATTAAAAACATCGGATTAATGCCCTAGACAGGATAAGGGGCCCTTCTTGCTTAGAATATTTAGGTATTAGAGGGTCTTGTAAAAAGTGAGCAAGGAAAGGTGTTTGTAGTGTAATATACAGGGTGATTCAAATTCCACGATTATTTGAAGAAACGGACGACAGGTTTGCATAATTTTACCGGGAACACGAAGAAAATCTGCACAGCAATTGGATCTACCCCTAATGGCACTTCTGTAATCCAACTGAAAAATACAAAGTTTGAAGTTGTTTTAATTGAAACCCGGACTGTGCTTGTAAAATTTTATACAACCAAAAGAGTTAACTCGTGTTTTCACTTTTTTTATATAGACTCTGCCACTACTAACCTATTCTCGATCTATCAAGAAAAACACTAATTTCATCAGAAATATATTCGTTAGACTTTTTGGGAAGTCAGTCACACGCCGCATTTTTCCACTTTTATTATCCGCAAAATGTAGTTTGCCTAATTTTTTTAAGTTCTGGGAAGACATACACATTTCTTGATTGTAACTTTGAGGAATGCCACAAATCAGTGTGGCTTGGTTTCTATGATTGGCTTCAATATCTTCATTAGAGAACAACATAAAACACTATTTTCTATAAGCACACGTTGAGACATATTATGGCTTCTCACAAGAACCTTATGCCAATTTTTTGTATCACAGAATATGTGTAAAAATATATACCCGGGATAGTTTTAGCAGTTGCACACTTGAAGTTATGTTAATATGCTAGTTAATTTTAATTTTATTTATTCGTTACACCCCAACTAGCACCGAAGTATCTCTAACTGAGACAGGAACCTCAAATAAGTAACTATTACGTAACCGCGACTATAAATGTGACTTTGATGTATTAAATAACTTCATTTGACAAATATTTCTAGCTGTAACGAATTCTAGGTAGCTTTCCCGGTATTGGAAACGTTGTAGTTACCTCTGGAACGGCCTTAAAATCTTAATAACTTCAAAGTGGATGAATGACTTAAATGTACAGGTCACAACAAAATGACGCTTAAATCGATCAAAATAAAGAAACAGTATTTTTCGCATACATTTCATTAAAACGCATAAACAATGTATGCGACACTGCAAGGTCATGAGGTTAAAGGTTGGAGAGATGAAGTGGCAAGGGAAACTTTGATTAGCCAATTTGTGGTAGGCACAACTCTGTCGCTACTTTTAAGTGGCGCTACAGTTCCCAGTACTTTTAAGTAAAAATAGCTTTAAAATAATACATTTACACTACCCGTCACACTATCGCAGGTAGCAATTATTTTCAAGTTATATTTATTAGTTAAAACGACTTATTACAACGAGCCATTTTACCCGAAATATGGCATCTTTATGAGCGGGACTTACCATACCACTATTTAAAATAATAGATATTCACGTCAAACTGCCTTAAAAATTTATTTGTGATAGTTTCAGCAGGAAATATAATAAATTAATGCATGAAAGCGAGTTAAAACATTCGATTACGGATAGCGCGTGGTCTGATTTGGACGTATTATAATTATGTTTGATAATAAACTTGCATAGTAATTTTGTCACTCTGATCATAATTATAGATAACAAGTTTTGCCTTTTAATATTATTTTGATAGTACTAGATTTTATGTCTGAGCTAGGGCAATGGACAAAGCAATGAAACGTTAACATAACAAAATCAGTAGCAAGACAAAGTAAGCAATATTAATCCAAAAGTAACGTTCCGTAAAAGTCATGGCTACCGAGCCGCTACGTAACCACAACGTCTATGTAACATAGCTGTACAAGTTCCAGGAGTGTCGCTTAAACGTTGTTGTCACCAAAATTTATTTCTCATTATAGTAGTATGCGCTTAATGATAACAAATAATAAAACACTGTAAAGTTCTTACATTGGTCGCGCATACGTTCCAGCAACTAATTGTGCTAGTTGAGATAATTAGCTACCATATGAATATTCTGCTTTTATAGAATCCATATTTGATTTTAACCTTTTTAACCAAGAAGTTTGCAGTATTCTGGTTAATAAGGGAGCTAGTCCCAGTAAACTTTGGCTATAGTGTGTGGGCAACATAATTTCCCAATAAAAAGCATGTAATTACAAATTTATCACATTTATAAAGGTATTAGAAATGTCCCCATTGAAGATTTTCAACTAATTACCAACAAGTTAAACTTAAACTAGACAAATAGAACGTCAATATAATTTTATATTAACATGCAAATTGCTCTTTGTCCCATCTTTTGCTCGGGTCGCTACATATATAACGCAATTTAAGGGACATCTATTTATCAGAAAACTCTTCATGAAGTTTTCAATAGGGTAAATGATTAAATTGCAAGTTGTATTGGTTCAACCCATAATTCTAGAAGTTTTTTAGGTTTGCTTTTCTAATAAAGTCCTGGGACTCCTTGAATCTGTCGATTGGCGTGCCAGGTAGTCAGAGCCCTTGAACTATTAATTGAATATTAATTAAAAATGCATTTTGTAATCATCACTTTCGGAATATTAATGTGGTGAACATTTTTCTGCTGGCTGCATTTGCATATATTTGATATTCAATGGTATTACAAATACAATAACCAAAAACATCTATCTCGCATTAAAAAATAGCGATTGCTTTGTAGTACACAATTTTTAAAGTTTAAAAAAATTATTGATTAAGAATTTGTTTATATTTCTTGTCAGTTGTGTCATGACAATACGGAGAAAGTATAATTCATTGGGAACCAATTTCCTATTTAGAAAAGTGTTAAAAAGTTATATAACTTTCATAGCAATACAAATTTCTTTCCAATCATGCGCAAGCTAAAATATAGAACCTATAAAAACGTATTTGATGAAAATCTACCGTTGATAATGATTTCGGAAAAAAATAGTTGAAGATTCTAACACGGCGGTTTCTAACCGCCGGCGCCGGGTTTTATTAATTAACTTTGTCCTTTCGCATTGCCAGCTAGCTCAATGGCAATGGGATATCTCTTATCTCATTTACCCCAGTGTGATTGAGGATAGTTACTGTTGAAATAAACCCAGCAACTGATCTATACTCGTTCTAAGCTGAAAGGGTTAGCCCTAGAACCCTATTCAAGTAAACGCTAAGTTGTATAGATACCAATAAACAACAAACATATTAAAGGAAGAATGCTAAATAATACTAGTGCTATAAAGTAGACCATAAAGCGGGTGATTATTTCTTTCCTGCGACATTAAGTCAATCGTCAAGCAGCTGTTTCTACTATGCATTTATAACACACGATATTAAAGGATATCTTTGAAAAGTGTTCAAGGGCAGCGCAAGATCATGTCATTAAATCATTGGCAGACAACTGCTTCAATCGCCGCTTTTGCGCTGAGAATCTAGTGCGCATCTGCTCAGGCGCAGTGTGCAATGAACACAAGAAAGTGCATCCTTGGCACACTATGACTCAATTAATGCGGATTTCTATTGTGACCCTGTGTTTTGGCGCGAAATCCGCATAACTCATTGGCGCTCATTGAACACCCACAATTTCGTACTTAGGCTAATTGTAAATATGTAACAGTAAGCTAATCGGCCGTGTATTAAAATGCTGTCATAAACACACGCAGCGAATTATATACAAAATTGAGCAGATACTTATCAAAAAATTAATAAATACACTACAGTTCATCAGAACAAAATTACGATGAAAAGTTAAAGAATAATCTCATTATGACTAACTAAAATCTGTATCTCTTGGATGACCTTTTAGACGTTGTAGTCACATATATGTTGGAACAATATATTTTTGGCTTAATATCTTATTTCATGGGAAGGTGATACATCTTCTTAGTCCAT
This sequence comes from Agriotes lineatus, assembly GCA_940337035.1. Classification (NCBI taxonomy): domain Eukaryota; kingdom Metazoa; phylum Arthropoda; class Insecta; order Coleoptera; family Elateridae; genus Agriotes; species Agriotes lineatus. The sequence continues at coordinate 3,475 of CALNHX010008516.1, read as the reverse complement.
TATACGTTTTTTAACAGCTTTTGATGTAATAGTTTCAGAGCTTCCAGATGCGTTTGCTGGTAGTTTTTAAAAATTCTTACTCCACATATAACGAATTTTTGGCACAAGTTGAAAAACTTACTACTAAATAAATAAATAAAACAAAAAATGTCAGCTTTTAACACACCTCAAACACTAACAAGTCTATATCTTATGCAACTCTGGAAGCTACTAAAGCAGAATGTAACTTGAAGATGCCTGAAATTAATCAAACTTGCAAGATTTGACTACATTTTATATGTCTAGGTGTATTGAAAACTTTTCATCTTCCGTAATTTTATTACGGCTGCTTTCCAAAATGCCACCGTTTCCGATTACTCTTTTTCATTTCAATGTCTGCTAACTTTTAAACCAAACACTTTGAATTAAAGCTTTTCTATTGGATTCTATACATTTTTTCATTTAATTGGTTGTTTAATTAAGTATTCGTATTTTAGACCGATGTGACACCATTCTTGTTTTTAATCAGCATAGAATCATTTTGCAATTTCTTTCGAATGCTCACCTGTCCAAATCCGAAGTAAACAACACGAATAACACAACAAACTTTCAGTATCTCAGTCTCAGGCACCTTGCAGTTCTTGCTAATATCAGTTCATGCAGCTATCGACATTTTCTGCAGTTGACACAGAACTCTAGTTTTTTTCCTATTCAACTCTTTTCACAGCTGCAGCACGATTCTTTACGGTTGCATAAAATAAATATCAATGCGACTGGAGATTTTTAGGTACGTATTAGATTTGACTGTTCATAGCAACAAAGACTGATATTGCAGCCCCCTAGTAGTGCTCAAAGCTAACTTGAGATCGATGTATTTTCGTTCGTTAATCTGAGTTGAAATTAACATTTTAAGACGTCGAACTTTTTTTGATTAGATCATTTACTTTCTAATGGTAAATGCTATTAAAATCGGTGCCAGAATATTTATTTGTAGATAACAGCTGAACATATTCGCAACATGCAATAAGAATTAAGGTTATTTTAAATAATGCGGTGTAAAACAATCCTCACGTGATGCAACATTCCAAGCTTGATGTATTATATCGCACCGCGTTTTCATATTTTTTGATGCACTGCAGAAAATACAACAGCTGTAGGTTATTTTGACGGGAAGATGAGAACGATAGAAGATGATAAGAGAAGTGGGTGGAGGGGGGTCCAAATTTTCAGAATTTCTGTCGGTAAATATAGTAATTTGTTTTTTTTTTTTTAATATTGTATTTATTGCCAGATCAACAATTACATTGTTATACATAGCATGGATGTTACATATGATATGCTTGATTCAGACTAAGGTAAGGAGACTATTTGGCTGTCTCAATGGACACTTCACAATAACAGCGTCAGTGATTTGCGATGTCGGCTGATATTATATCCTGTGGTAAGCGCCGTTTGAGTCTTGTGTGGATCTGTGTTTGAAATAGTTCGTAATGAAGCGCGCCACTACACGCACTTGAGTTGATTATGCATTTTTTGGCACTCATTTTAATGTATTCTTCAATAGTCATGAGACCAAGCTCGTAATGCAGTTGCGTGTTTCGGAGGTACCAGGGTGCATTGACTGCAATTCGCAGCACTTTGTTCTGAAATCTCTGTAGTTTGCGTATGTTGGTTAGAGATGTATTGCACCATATCGGTGATCCATACAGGAGCAACGGTCGTAAGAGGCTCTTATAGAGGAGGACAGCACATTCAATTTTTAAAGAGGACTTGCGGTTAAGCAGAGGATACAATTGCTTGAGTCTGGTATAACCTTGGAGTAGTTTCTGATTAATATGAAAGCTCCAATTGAGCCGTGTGTCCAGATGGATGCCCAGGTATTTGACTGCGGAATCGTGTGATTTCCAGGGTATCGATGTGTTATCAATGTGTAGGCGGGCGGGATTAGTAACTCTTCTAAGCGTGAAAATTTTGGCTTGACATTTTTCCGCGTTTATTTGAGTGTTCCACTGTTTGAACCATCGGTAAATTTGGTTTGTCGCTTGTTGCAGTGCTAATATAGCTTCATCTAAAGAGGTTGCTTGGGTAAGAATGGCTGTATCATCAGCAAATGTGGCCAGAGTTGCTGTAGTTTTGGGCAGGTCAGATGTATAAATGCAGAATAGTGTTGGGCCCAGCACGCTGCCTTGCGGGACGCCAGCGTGGATGGTCTTGGTTTCTGATAGTGCTGAGTTCACTAGAACAGCGAAGGTTCGGTCTTCTACAAACGAGAATAAAATGGCTTTAAGATAGAGTGGTAGATTGATATCCAGGATTTTCTTTTTCAGGCCTTCAAGCCAGACTCTGTCGAAGGCCTGTGAAACGTCGAGAAATAAGGCCGTGGTGTATTGCTTGTTTTCAAAGCCGTGCTCAATGAGTTCGCTGATTCGCTGCAGCTGATGGCATGTAGAATGGAATTTTCTGAATCCAAACTGGTGGGTTGGGATTGTGCTGAGGTTGTCGAGTGCAGTAGTTAATCGATTAAGTATTACTTTTTCTAACAGCTTGGAAAGCGTAGTCAGCAGGCTTATTGGTCTATAGCTGCTAATTTTGGTTTTGTTTTTGCCTGGTTTGGCAAACATTAGTATTTGGGCGTGTTTCCAAGCCAGAGGGAAGTAACCTAATCTTAGGCAGGCATTGAATATTGTGCTCAGATGAGCTAGAGCTTTCTTGGTGAGATGCTGAAGGATGGAGTTAGGAATAAGATCGTGGCCGGGAGACTTTTTTGGTGAAAGTGAGTCAACATAGTTTTTAAGTTCCTTAGGGGATGTTGGATAAATCATATCTGGGATAGGGACATTTGTTTCGATGGACGTTATTACTTGGTTAAGGTGGGTGGGGGAACAGGTGATGATGGGTGTAAAGGTTGCTGCCAAGTGTGAAGCGAAGGCGGTGGCTTTTTCTTCATCGGAAGTGTAGTGTGCATTACTTGTATCATTAGTGAGTGTGGGCAGTTCATCACTTTGCTTAAGGATCTTTTTTGTGGTTTTCCATAGACCCCTGTCTCCTGGACTGATGGTGGCTATGTGATGTTTGTAGGTGTTAATTCGGAGAAGGTCTAGTTCTCTTTTGATCCGGTGGGAAAGGTTGTTTAGTCGGTTTTTGATTAGAGCATTTCGTGTTCGTTGCCATTCACGCCTGAGTTGACTTTTCTCATTGATTAAATTGATTATGTACCTCGGTGGGTAGTTGTAGTCAGGCGAAGCAGTTGTGCGTGTTGGTGTGCAAGCTTGTCGTGCACTGTCGCCGATGAATGTTGTGAGATTGTCAATAGCAGAGTCAATATGTTGATTGGTTTGTATATTTGTGGGATTGGTTATTTTACTATCCAAGAGTTCTTCGAACCGTTCCCAGTTCATTTTGCCATTTATGAGTTTGGGTTTTGGTTGTTTATATGCTAAATTGTTTGTGAAGGACACTAGGATGGGGAGGTGATCTGAGTTAAGTTCAGTTATGA
>CALNHX010008515.1:0-59704 GCA_940337035.1 Agriotes lineatus | reverse complement strand
GTAAGACCAATGTAGTTATAAAGCACTCAAATTCTGAAATTTAAAAAAAAAAATACGAAAACCTATCTTGTACAGTAACCATTGTTGCTTTTCGTATCAAGCTTCTAGTGGGCTACTAGTAAGGCTCCAGATTGTGGGATTTCTCTACTTGTTTAACAAAAATGTTTGCCTTTCCTAACAAACATAGACTCGGAACTACTATCTAGTTCTAAGAAAATATTGCTATGTCAATAGGAAAAGATTGATATTTGGTAATAAATATGGTGATGTATTGAAAAGTATATCAATCATTCTCAGTTTGCCCTATATATAATAAATAGGTTTACTACCGTAACCCAATTTGTTATGACTTCTAAGTTGAAATTCTATTTTGCTATAAGTAACCTTCTTGCCCAACGCATAGTTGCATTTTTATTCTTATTATTACGAGTTTGATTATAAAATTTTATTAATTCGCATAAACAAGGCATATGTGAAAATTTTTTAGGAGAATAATAGTGACTACCTGCTCTTCTTTTATAGTAAGCCCTCTATATATTAACTGGAAAATATTTTAAGAGTAGTAGTACCTGTATGTTGGAAAGGTTTCATAATCAAGAATATGTAGCGGAGTTGTGCTATACTGCCTGAAACGTCAGAAATTACCCTTCTAATTAGTATCGTAAAAATACCGTCGATACCACTAATAAAATGAAAATTCGGGATGCGACGGTTCTAGTGAAAATGTCAAAATCAATAAATTGTGTGCTTGCAGGTAGGAAATCTCTTTAACGCCAGATTTGAGTAATGTCGTCACGCAATGAATGTGATGAACCTTCCAAACGTCGCCTCTGCAATCTGTAAACAGCAGGAATTCCGGATCATCACAGCATGATCTACATCTACCCGTTTTGGCGTCATGGACCCAAGCGCAGTTGGAGGGAGCAATAACGAACGGACATCCGAATTGAATAACAATAGGCCAAAGAAAAGTTAGAGTATTACCTGCTGGACAATAGACCAGGAACTCGAGCAGGGAATTCTCTGTTTCTTAGACGAAAGTGAAGATTTCAACCCTTAGCCTGTGTCCGACCGGACAAAAACCTATTGTATTCATATAATAGGGAATCATTTTGTCTTGGCACAACAACCTATATAAACAGACACACTCTGGGATTCTAGATCATTGCTTCTCCATCCGTCTTGTATCATTCTGGCCTAGACGAGGGCGCGGATAAGGTTCATTAGCCTCTAGTTACCAATTAGATTCCGGTATTCGTTTCTACTTAATTCGCTGTTCTTATTTGTATTGTAAACATATGTGACGCAATGTTATGTATTTGTAATGTATGTGTGTAACTTGTGTTCCAATGAAAATGAACCGGAAGGTTTTCCACATTCGTTTATATCGTGTTGAACCAACAAAATCCTAAAAATAACACGAGATTCTCTCCCTAAACTATTTATTGCTTTATTTAGTTACAATAATATAACACCTCCAAACTGAAGAGTGATCAGTTACAGACTCCCGGCTTACAGGGTCGTTGTCACCCGGGTAAAGACATATTGGAGGGGGAGAAGTGTAATTCCTAGAACTCTTCAATATTTAAAAAAAAAAACCTTTTAACTAATAAATATGGCAAGCTTTGATCTCAGTAATATTGTTGGAGCATAAGGTAATGTGACTAGAAGCCACTAAAACCACTGAAAATTTGAATTTTCTGCAATTTATTGCTTTGGTAACACCAACGTGCAATTTCTCGTGAGTTCCAATGCAATTTGTTTTTTATATATCGTCTCTAAAAATCGAATCCAACGTGTGTTTAATTGGTTGTGTTCATAATCGGAACAGATTTTTTCTCTAAAACGCGGTCTTTGTTTCTCTAACATCTAGCTAGGAGCGCGCCGCTCGCAGATGGCGGATGGGAGAATCCTCGACAGAGATGGTGAATAGGGCGGAAATTAAATACGCCACCCGGATAAAAATAATCTCGTATCTAGACAGCAGTCCCAGTCCACTGGTACAATTAACAAACTATATTAGTGCGCTGAACCTAAGTAAAATGAACTACCACTATTACGCTTTAATTAACATGCAAGACAGTTGCGGCAACTCAATACTCATTATCGCTTGTTAGTGCTTTTAGTATTTAGAACTATGAAAAAACGTCATGAACTCAAATTGGTTACATACGTAAGCAGATTCTATGTTAGCAAGGTAACTAGCAAACTGTCAATGTCAAACTTTAGACAATAGTAATTTATTATACAAGACGATAAAGTTAAATTTTATCCACGAGTGAATCGTTTAACGTCGAGACCGAAGTCGAGACGTTAATGATTCAAGAGTGGATAGAAATAACTTTATCGTCGTGTATAATACAATATTTTTTTCTATAGCAAGAACTTTAGCAATTTCAAAAGAAAATAATGACAGTCAATCACATTTCAAAATGTCAGTAGCTAGATTGGGTTGCTACGATAATACGAAGGCTGTCATATTTAATTTAAACAAAAGTTTGAAAATTAAATTACTTTATCTATCCTTGATGTTAAGTGCTACTTTATCTACCCTGCTGTTAAGTAAAACTTGACCTTTTGTTTTGAGTTGATAAAAGCACGACTTTAACATGTGCTACAGAAAAAAAGTATTTTATTTTTTTAAATGCGCTATGTTGTTTTATTTTTTATATTTGGTTATAAGTAAGTAAATGATTGCTTTGACTGCTCTTGATAGTATAGGTTTTAGTATCCTATTAATATTAATATACAAATACCGCCATAATTACTGACATAAAGTAAAAGGTCGTGCAAGTAGATAGTAGGTAACGTCTTAATCTCTACTAATTGCGAGTTCATATTAACGTATAATTAATAAAAGTTGTGGATGGTAAATGTCAGTGAATGTAGTTAAAAGAAAATCTGGTGTGATACACTCACACAACTTCCTTTTACAGTGATCTTATAATAGTCAAAAATTTCATTTTTAATTTTAACTAGTTTGTTAAAAATTTTAAAAATTACAAATTCTACAAAAACGGTACAAAATCGAGTGTTAGTTGAAGAGACAAATTTTCTCTAGAATTTTAAGGTGAATTCAAAAATGCAATAATATACCGGGTGTTTTATTTAAAATAGGAGTTAATAAAACAAATAGAAAAAAACAAAAGAACCCACTTAGAAGTATTCAACTGGAAAATCACCTATCTCACATCAATACACATTAAAAATGTAAGAAAAATGTAAAGTTTAAAAAAAATCGTTAGAGCCGTTTTTGAAAAAATCGAAAAAAACTGAAAAATCACAAGAGTAAACACCTACTTCGGTTATGCGATTTTCCTTCAAAAGCTTGCTGTCTCATCTACATAGTACAAAAACTTATATATAAAGTTTCAAAGCCATACCTCTTTTCGTTTTTGAGATATTCTGTTCACAGACAGACAGACAGACAGACAGACAGACACACAGACACACACACAGACAGACCAATGAAAAAAAATATGTTTTTTGGGATCAGGGACTCTAAAACGTGAAGATCTGTTGAAAACTCAATTTCGAATTTTTGGGGTGAATCCAATACTTCCTTTATAGTAGTAAAAGGAAGTAACGAGAGGTGAAAAACCTTTAGTACTTTAGAAAGTACTTAGAACACATCCGTTATTTAATGTACGTACTTATGTTTGTGGGCAGTTCGGACGTTCATTTCAGACATGTATTCGCCTGTATTTATACATGTTATTCTGCAACCCAGGAATTTACAGGTTACTAATATACTATAAGGTTTCAAGTAAGTTTTGCAATCGGTCGGCGACATCAGAGAGAAACAACCCTGTCTCTGATGTTCTCGCTGACCGATTGCAAAACTTTTTTTGTGATGAAAATGTTAAGTTAAATCAGCACAAGCTTTCATTATTGTAATTTCCATGCATCTTGTGTATATATTGCAAATCTGTTGCTGTGACCTGCTCATACCGCCGAAGAGAGAGGTTGCGGCATAATTCCTGCATTTAAGTTACCTGTGCGTGTATTCGACAATTTGTTCTAGCAACTTGGTTATATAACTGCCGATGCATTGAGATGCTATTGTATATGTTTATTTGCTGCGATGGTTTTAATTAAATTAATTTAAATAACTTATACAGGGTGGACCACCTAATGTGGAGCCCTTTACTACTAGGGATTGCAACCCAACGTGCACATGTCATGACGACACAGATGCTTCATATTAATCTAAATGATATATTGATAGAAATGGCTGACCTTTCATTTCTTGACAGATGTAAGTTTTACTATTAATACAACTTAAATCATAAAATTTGGTAACCTTCATAAGCATAGAAAAGCCGACACTACTTTACTATACCGTGGCAGATACAAAAGCACCATCTTGAAAACACGTTCTGTCAACTTTATTAAATGAGTACGACCAACAAGTATATTGTATTTATTAGAAATTTTGAGTGATACACATCACTGTTGATGCTTCTATAATTTTCAGATTGATCATGATAGCATTTCTTAGTCACAGTTCTCATAATTCTCGCTACACCTATACCTCAATACGTTCTTATACGCATAAGCATACTGCAGTAGAGTATGAAGACTAGAAAATTTTCCATTTGGCGATGTAAGTTGTATGTAGAAATAAAAGTTCTTTGTATACCAAGGCATTGAAGTTAACTTTTTAGCACGAGTGTTTTTTTTTAAATTTAATTGCAGAGGGATGGAAGGCCGAGGCAAATAAATCACATGCGGATAAAAAGGAACTTCAGTGCCGAGGGGCACATTATGTATTTTAATCGAGACGTTTTCTATCACCCATTTGTCACCCTGCCACTTATAAAAGGCGTAAAACAAATGTCGATTTCTCGTACTGTAATGACGATTTCGACGATCTTCACCTTCGATTTAAAAAAATCCATACTTACCACTCCCCTAATTGCACTCATCAAAGATTTGTCGTAGTTGTGGTTGAAACAGTACCTGAAAAAACGGAAACTGTTAATTTTAGTGAATACACTATAAGATAAATATGTTTATTTAATAAAATAATTTAGAAGCTAAATACTTTGAAAACCTGTTTAACATAACGGATTTACGAAACAAAAACTTTACGACTTGTAGGTAACTATTGGAAAGGCAGTAGTAAAAATACAAACAACACACAAATGTCTGGAATTAGCTGTACCGTTCAGACACTTGAAGCGTAATCTAACGCAAGAAGCAGCAATATCTAAAGGTTAACGTTTATTGTCTGCCGGAGTCATGAGTTCCTTAACCAGACGCAAGAGCATTTATCTTGAGAAACTCATTAAACTAACACGCAGCCAGCTCATCTATGAAAACCGACCACCTGCAGTACAGCCTCTTGTTAAAGTTTCGAAGTGTCAATTTTCAAGAAGCAGTGACACTCGAAGTGGAACAAATATTACAGTCGAGTTAGTTTGCATGCTCTTTGAAATGAGAACGTTGCTCAGTTCTAATAAATCATGATAGATCTTAACTGTTTTTTGGAAATATAGGTAAGTGGAAGAAGTTACTAGTAAGATTTGTAAAAAGTTGTAGAATAATACGGTATGTAAAGACAAAGTAAACATTTATATCAAAGTAATTCCATTTTCAATTTGAGAATATGAGAACAATTGCGACTTTAAGTTTTACATATTTAGAAGATCACAAAAAACTGGTTTAATTAAAATGTACAAATTTCTTCTAAAATTAGAAATTAATAAACATACAAAATTAAATAATTTAACCTCGGATGTTGTAAACCAAGCGAGATTGTCGAATAAAACTGTAAGAAATCTAATTGTGTACATTACGTTAAAGGTATGTAGGATTATGGAAAAGATTTTGAGAGGTAATTTTATAAATAGTAAAGACTATTTCCTAGAACATCTTCCAAAACTAAATATTTTATTTATATTTGCTATTTTCGTAATTCAAAATATAACCCCTAATTAGATATTGCTAAAAGATTACTGTTGTTAGAAAAACTTTCATATCAATTTACATCAATTTTAGTTAAGAGGTTACATACCTCTCCACGCTTTTTAAAAAAGAAGTAGGAAATTAGCATTTTCTAACCGTTTTTGAAATTTAGTTAGGAAATGATTTATTTTCCCACACTCTTTAAAATAGATAGAAAGGAATAATTCCTGTTTTCAAAAATAGTAAAAAACGATGGTATTACACGTTTATTGATGTAAAAAACTAACTTTGTAGAAAAAATATTGTGCCTGCCACGTTTGGAACTCGGTTATTCCATCATACGAATACGAATGTTTTATACTGATCGAGCGTTCCACACTTGTGTCGCGAATTCGTCTAAAGTTGGGGTAACTGACAATCCCTTTAGTTAAAATAGACTTGTACACGAAGACTAAAGCTACTGTTGCTAGATTAATAAGAACACTGGAAGTACAAATACTTGCATTTATTTTCTGCCATTTACAGAACAACTTAAGTTTAACACCGTTACTTATTAACTAACTAAATTCTAAGTACAGTTTTACCAAGAAAACTCGGTAGGCGTTTTCAAAATTTCAAATAAGCCTATCGAGGCAGTTCTAAATATTGAAATGTATAATTAACTATATGGATTCCACAAATTTGTAGGTTCCACACGCTAAAATTGATCAAGCGGTCGACACCTCGCAAATTATCGCTAATCAAGTTTTACAATTCTACTAAAAGGAATTGTCCAGTCTGCACGTAGTTCTGCCGAATTTTTCGGCTTCGGAGGTAAACCTTGCATAAATGTGCCCTTAAACATTCCGTGGGCTTGGAATATTTCCATCTTCCCAGAGAAAAGCACGTTTCTATTTCCGGTTAAATACTCGCCTGTTGTAACTTTAATATGACTACTTTCCGTACGAAATTCTACCTTAAAATGTTTACGATACAAATTGCTTATGGCTAACCAAAGTACAGTCTATCCGTACAACCTCGTATAGTTCATTTTCACTCAACGAACGCAAATCGTAACACTTGGTAGACTAATAAGTATTATAGCCATAAGGTAAAGTCAAATCGCTTCTTCTCAACAAAATTTCTTTGCAATATAGCTGAATTAAGTGAAAGTGGTTATCGCTGATTCTTTTTTTACACCAATCATTAGTAGAATTAATACAATCTTCAAAGAACCAGTGAAGAACGTGCGATTTGATTAATAAATACTACTGTCCAACTAAATAACTTGCGGGATGAGAAATGTATGCGCAGTGGCACAATTGTAGTGGGAGTAGTACTTACTAATTCTAGCTAGTAGTAAATAGGAGTATGGCGCACACTTTACCTCTGTCGAACAGTTAGTCTCATTGTCCCTCTTGTGTACATACCGCCCGCACAGTGATTTTTGGTGAACAGTACATGTACCTCTATCTCAGTCAGTTAAAGCTTGAAATTAGGAGCTCAACTTATTTTTACTAGAATGTTTATTAAGATAATTAGGTATAAAATGCATAATACATGTTGAAACCGGCTGCCACGTCTTGGAATACAAAGCTGAACCTCTTTTTAATCACTTTAATGAACCAATTGGTTGTCATCCATTAATTTAAAAATAGTACAATACTATTTAAGATCCACTTTTTACATGGCTTGAATTTCCAGAGAGAACTAGAATGGAAATTTATTGAATCGCATGATAAATTTCTTGAATCTGTTTATAACAATAATTTAGGTTTTATAGATTATATTTGAACTTTCTTTTAGCATAGGTCTATTATCAATCACAGAAATTGTGGTGCTATAAGTTAGGGTGCATTCTAGGCAGATGGCTAGCTTAACGGGTTGAATTAAGAAGAATATTATTATCAATGGTACTTAGACGATGACTGGGGGTACAATATGTAACTAACTTTCCCGCCATTAGGACTCTAACAGAAACTTTTACTCTTAACCAGGAGGTTTTTCCCTTGTTTCTGTTTAAATAATATGAATACCACAAATAGACAAAGTAAACTGAACTGTATGCTTTTTATAAACATGGTACAGACAGTGTAACCGATTAAATGATTTATTTTTACTCACACATATATTTATGTATTAAATACTCATACATAAAGTATGACTTAGTCCGTTAGGTTATGGATGCGAGTTAGCATCTATGGGCGTTCTAGGACATGTTGATCGTTAGAGCACTTTGGACAAAAATAAAAGTTGTAGTTATAATCCTTTTTCTTGCTACTACTTCATTAAAAACGTTAGCATAACATATACTGTGAAAAATTGAGTGACAATATTTTATGTAAATAATGTGATAGGGAACGAGTAACGAATTATTAAAGAACAAATTCATACCTACTTGTATAACATTTAAGCGTTGTGTTGAATGCCGTATTATTTTTGGTAATATGTAAATAATCTACAATCACTACTTTACCTAACTAAACGTTATATACATTACCTGATAATATCCAAATAAGTGTAATGGATTTTGCTAAATATAAGCGTTAATTTGAAAAATTACTATAGCAGTCTTCAGTTATTTGGATAACTTGTAAGATTTGAATCAACCAGCAGGTGTCATAAGCGACAACATTTTAAATTCTTTGATTAAACATCAAGTGTTAACAAATTTAAAATATGAAACTATAAGCCGCCAGCGTTTTTTTTAATTTTTAGGATTATCAAAACGATTGCTGGCATACTTTATGGAGTTTAATCATCGTAAACAATACTGGATTCAATACGTTTCTGGGAGTTTAGACGCACATATAAAGTCTTTATAGCGTTGGATTTATCAAAATATAAAAACAATAGGGTATTAAATGTTTTAGGTGTCTGGAAGAAGTCATAAACATGTGGGAGTGCATGAAAGCCGGAATATAGCCACCTTAAAATTTAAGTTTCAAGCAAAAACACAACGCAAGCAAGACTTTTTAAAACATAATTCCATTCCCCATAGACCATATGCGTTTCTCTCTCTGTAGAATACATTTTAAAAAGCGTGGTGCATATCATATTCTTTGAAAATGGTATTATTTTGAATAGGGTTCGATTGAACGAAGGCTGAAGATAAATCGGTTTTCCAAATAACATGTTTCATTGTAAAATGCTGCATAATACACTATACGTATTTTTAAGGTAGGTCATTTTTGTATGAAAGAAACAAATATTTGTTTCTAATAGTAAAATTACGTGCCTTTACATGATAATAGTAGAATATGAAGTAAAATAGCACCTTTTCTTCAGGGTTGCGCTTTGTCTTAGAAGTTTATAGAAATCTGTGCAAAATACGAAAAACTTGAATATATTCTGGTAGTCATAAGACATAAATGTCTAAAGAAGAAAAGGGTTTTTAGAATAAAATAATCATTTATTAACAATTAAAAAAAGAATACAACAAAAAAATATTGCAAATCATTAAATATTGAAGTCTTTCTTGTTATCGAATTTAGGCATTTTTCTGCGAGATGTGAGTTTTAATTTTGTCGCTGCCTCAATTACCCTTTTAGTGTACAGTACTGTTGACGACGTTTTGACGGCTCGTTCAACGGCCTGGATATGACTAGCAAGCCTCAAAAATAAAAACTCGGCTTTGTTCTCAATCGAAAGTTTCAGTTGTTTGTTTGAAATTCTCTTGAATATTGGTGGTTCAAACAAGTTTCTTTGCCAAGCGATCAGGCTGTAATAGCATGGTGCCAAAAATTTTTATTTTGGTAGGTGATATGGTAGAATGGCACAAGTTTTATTCAATATTACGTACTTTTAGAATACGTCTATCTCCAAGTTCCCGGACTTGCGAGTCTTCATCGGTTATCATTGCTAGCAAAATATTTTCCGAATGAGCGAAGTAGCTATTACGCTGAATCACTGGGTCTACAATTTTTAGATCATCTGACAAGTAGCGTGAGTCTGCAAAGGTGTCGAGATTCCCCTTTGCATAGAAGGATGTAGTGTCACTCCAAACCACACTGGTGCGTAAACGTCGATTACGTAATGTGCCAAAATGACCAGAATGTCAGAAGGACTCTCAGTTGCAACATATAGTGTCCGCCAGAAAGTCGCCATCATATGAGAAAAAATTTTATTTTTTGATTTTTCAAAAACATTTTTTACGTCAATAATTTGTGCTTGGCTAAAAATCTATTTAACCCTTATCATATATACCGAGTGATTTTTACTTATTTAGAAAATGGAGTTTTTCGAAATTGTCAAAATCCAAAAAGTGCTATTTTCGAAAATTCAGTTATATTCCAATCGGAGTTTTTAAGAGTGTATTGCTTTTAGCTAACTGAACAATCTCAAGGCCAGAAACTCCTCATTTTTTTCAACTTTAGCTAAAAGTTAATTTTTAAATTTTAAAATATTTTTCAAAATTTCTAATACCAAGACTTAATATTAAAATTCAAATTTGTTTATGTGAACACTTTAAAGATTTATAATTGGGAAAAATAATATAAAATGTTAATAACTTTTTTAGATTTTGTATTATTTACCGAAAAGTAGTATGTTTGCATACTTTTTACGTTTTTTATGCAAGGCGCTTTATAGGAGAAATATTTTTCAATTCTAATTAATATCTATTTAAATGGCTTTTAGAAATTCTAATGTACTACTGTTAAAAAAATCTTGTAAATGTTTTATTTACGGTTGTCTAAATGAGGAGATTTTTCTTTATCCAATTTATATGTTCTAAAAAATCTCTTTAATTCGACAACTGTAAAAGAACATTTACAGGATTTTTGTAGCAGTAGTTTATCAACAGGGCTAGATTAGAGTTTCTTGAAGCCACTTAAATAGATATTAATTAGAATTGAAAACAATTTCTCATAAAAGCGCCATGCATAGAAAACGTAAAAATTAAGCAAACACTACTTTTCGGTAAATTATAAAAAATCTAAAGAACTAATTAACATTTTATATTATTTTTCCAATTTTTAAGGTGTTCACACAAAAAAATTAGAATTTTAATTATTAAGTCTTGGTATGTGAAATTTTGAAAAATATTTAAAAATTTAAAAATTAATTTTAGCTAAAGTTGAACAAATTACGGGTTTGCTGGCCTTGAGATTGTTCAGTTAGTTAAAAGTAACACACTAAAAAAAATCTCATTGAAATCTTACTTAATTTCCGGACAATAGCACTTTTCAGATTTTGTCAATTTCGAAAAACTCCATTTCTAAATAAGTAAAAATCACTCGCTATATATGACATGGGCTAAATAGGTTTTTAGACAAGCATAAATTATTGACGTAAAAAGTTATTTTGAAAATTTAAAAATAAAACATTTTTCCCATATTATGCCGACTTTTTAGCGGACACTGTATAAACTCAGGATTCTATTTGCTCGTGTTACCCACCTGGTATGTGAAAATTTCTCGGTGATTTAGTTGCTAAATCTTCTGGAAATGTTCCTGAGTTGACAGCACAACAAATTTTATACAGGATTGATTGGTACGTCTGTTTTAGCTGCCAGGGGTATTCCTGCAGATATTTCTTTGTATGAGACAATAGGTTTCCTCCACAAGTCTCGAGTAATTTTCCTATAGGGACCCGGGAATGTTTTCGGTCCTGATGTAGTTCCATGAAGATGTTGAAGTCAATGTCGAAGAGGCAACTCGTTCATGTGCAAAAGACATATGATCCACTAAAGTGGCCTTTGTAAATATGTATCAAGTAATCTTATCACACTCCACCATATTTTCCCGTGTTTGTATTTGTCCCATCGCATCCAATCGCAACAAGAACTGATGTTAAATCTTTTTTAAGAAAAAAAACTCATAATCGACCCTTCCATGCCTTTGTCACTGCAGCTGAAGAACAAATGAAATGAATCTCAGAGATGAACGAGATTCAATGTCAAGAGTCAAATCTCACCAGCCTGAAACATTAGTGCGATAATGTATGGTATTTACGCTATTTCTGTGTTGAATTTGTATGAAGAATAAAAATTGCTTTAAAATAATTATTAAAAATACGAATTACCATGGCACATTATATGAGTTTTTTTGTAAAATTTCAAAAATTCAAACATAAGGCGCACCCTCTAAATATTAATTAAATTCGAAACTATTTCATAATATCACTAAAGACAACATAATTTTGCTATTAAGTAAGATTATCCCAAGGTATTTATGCGTCATAAGCAATATCTGCTTTACTGATACGTAGATATAAAATGATTGCAAGAATTAGACCAGTACAAAGAAATTGATGAAAGTATCGCCGAAGTAGTAGTATTGGGAATTTTGTTAACCATATTTTTATTTGATTGGTGAATGTATCATATCTACTATTTGACGTAATGACGAAACGATCACCAAATATACAAAGCTAAAGAAGGCACAAAAAATGTACCAAGAACAGAAGTAGATCTAGAATGTGTAGCTGAAGATTGAACAGAAATATTTATAGAAGTACTTAGTAACAACTCAATAAATTTATTTCAAAGATTTAAAAGATATTTTTTATACTTACATCAATCCAAATGGATCATTTTTAATGTATATAAGCAAGAAAAAAATGTTCATTGGAGATTTAAAACTAGTAAATGATTCAGCCTGGGGGGCATATAACTAATTCATGATTTTAACGAAAAAGTTATAAAAGACGAGGATCAGGTTTTGTTATTGAAGTCGGATGATAGGTTTCTATTTTTACATTTTTAAACCCTATAACAGATTAATTTGATTGATGCGTTAGACTTTAGTGTATTTTCTTTTCTGAGGTTGTTCAAGATTCAACCAAAGAAGAAGTATTGCAGAGACAGTTCAAGACTAACATTTCAACATTAAACTAATTGCTAGTTAGGTTTTGCATTTTTAGATATCTTCTAATAATTTTTGGAATTTATTTGTTATAATTTTGAAAATTAAATACTGTGTAGAATGTTTTTCGATCTGTTGGAACAAAATTCGACCTGGCGCATGGACAGTCTGATAAACGTTAGCCATTTTACTAAAAAACCAAAAGCACATAAAATTGCAAACGGAAGTGCTGAAGAATAAAAAAAAACAGAAAATCTTAAACCAAAAAATTAGTAAGACGGCACTTGCCAGTCACTTCTCATTAAGAGATTTCGAGCATACGAGTATATTCATAGGATTTTTCACCTGCTAGATCCTCAATGCTTTGCAATTATTTGGTACCATACTTTAAAAACACTGTGAAATATAATTTAAACAAGACGCAGAAATGTTTAAGCTTTACCTTGCAGCAAGCTAATATCACGACTATTATTACTGAAATAGAGCAATGTATTGACTGTGTAGGAACCGATACATGTAAACCAATAGTTAATTAAACAACGAATGTCATTTACGAGACTTTCTCACAAATCTGGCGCCAAGCTTTTAATTAGCTCAGGAACAATGTTTATGTTAATTTAATAACTCGCATCCCTACTACCAAGCTATTAAACTAAAAGAATCTAGCCACTGGCACGAGCATGATATAACTAATTATATCTCCCCAGTAAACCATGTCAAGCAGCAGGGGAATATTTCGAACAGCCAAGTTTAACCATTGAAATATTGCTCCAAAAATCGCAATCGCTTAATCACGCTTTGTGCGATTTCCGGTCCTGTTAAGCATCAAGTCGAGTTTGGAATTTGAACAGTTTTTATTTTTGAATATACGTTTAAATGTCAATCCACTAGTTAATATTCTTACTAGCTATTTCAGCTTACGACGGTGGTTTAGATTTAGAATGCGTACAATAAAACTGTTAAAATTTGGCTTTTACTTGCATTTAGAAAAATGTTAGACGTTTTATATGAAAAAACTTCGTTCAGAAAATTAAATAATGAAACGTTCGATGTGATTGGCACCTGTTTAAATTCTTAACAGTCGCATTGCTGCGTAATTCCGACTTAACATAGAGATATTCCCTGGAGTAGGTAATGTCTACTAAGAGAAGAAATTGATCTCAACAAGCTTATCATACGTTTACCGGAAGAGTAGATCTTCGTCCAAAAAATAAAAAATGTCTTCATATGAGCTGAACGTTATGCAAAAACTCCCTGTTGTATATTATACGTCTGGTAAATTTTTTACAGTGCTTGTTCCGAAGAAATAGATTTGGCTACTTCGTCGTCTCGTCTGTAAACATCGAACTTGTACTATAGAATGCATTTACCGGATTAGTAACGTAGATAACTATTCAAGTTTCTAAACTATAGTATGGTCAAAAATTATTTTTATCTAGTATGACTATGGAATAGTTCCTAATTCCTGCCGGACTCGCTCGGGTCCGCTGCTTGGGGCCGCTTGAACAAGTGAGCTACGACCATGCTCAAATTGTACAAGTTTTTGCTACGTTATAAAAACACCATATTATTCTGTCCCATTTATGATGTTTACCCTGTATCTGTTAGGTCTTGTTTTCGCCAATGATGAAGCCTAAGCTATATGCAGATTATTACTTTTATCTATTTCTCAGTTAAAACAAAACTAAGCAACATTTTATTTTTGAAGGTGCCCACCCTGTATATATTTACCCGAAATGTTCTTGGTTTCATCCCAGGTAGTCATATAATTCGCATGCAGATATCGCCTTCTTCCAATATATAGTGTTTGAGTTATACCGCCGACAGACAGACAGACAAACGAAATTGAGAAACTTGTTTTCATGATCTAGGGACCCTGAAACGTGTAGATCTGAATAAATCTCCGAAAGTGGGTTTTTCGCGATTGCAATACGTCTTTTAGAGGAATATAGAAAGAAGCGGGTGCAGTATGCCGGAAAAACAAAAAACTCAGTTTTTGAATGTGTAGGCTTTGTAAATCTCTATCCTTTATTGCAGACTTTTTTTCAAATATGTTTACTGATTTGTAACAGTGAAACCTCTGGTTATCTATATACCTATATAATTAATTATATAGATATGGGAGATAAAATCTGACAGCTTGTTCTTCAACAACAAAACGCTAGATTCAAATGAATAGTTTTACTATGGACGATAGACGACAGAACACGCGCTCTGTTTGACCCAATTAGTTAACTGAGGAAAATTAGTAGGTGAAACGACGCGGCTGCTATTAAGCAGCTTCCATCTATAAACCTAAATCTTGGAGTGCTGCCGTAATACACAAAGTTCACCCAAATGAAACCTCATCAACATTCTCGGTAATTTTAATCATGAAACCTCTCATCATTTCATTTACCGCGCCGCCGTTCATTCTCTGCAATTCTCTTGTAACAAGGCGTTCTGGGCCATCGCCTGTTATACGACAATGCCGAAGAACAGCAGGAGGCGCGCTTTGCGCTAGAAAATTAATTAAATCAGCCTGAACACTTCTTGATTGTTGTTAGATATTCATCTGCATAGCTAGCTGGAATTGTTCTACTTAACTTCTACTGCTGGGGAATTGGATGCGGTTGATTTGCCTATAAATAGGAGAACTATTTAAGGTGGTTCTCAACCTTTACGAATGACGTCTACGATTAGGCCGAACAGTTTTTTTTAATTAAATATGCTCTTACGTAGATGACGACATATTAGAAATATACGGAGCATCCCAAAATAAGGAAAAAATCCATTTAATGTAAAACTGTCATTGTACATTTAATATCCAAGGTCCGTCAACGATGAGGGTGAAAGATATTTCTAAACGTATGAGAGTATATAGTTGTAGATAGTGTAAATTCGTAAAATGCCTTTGATTATACAGAGTTACTCAATAAAGGGTGGTAAACCATACTTTTTTCTATATAACCCCCCTATATTAATGTAGCTTATATGTTCTGCATCCAAATAAAGTTCTAAGGGTTAACCTTACTGTGCAAAAGATGCTGAATTAAATGAAAGAAAAGTTACGAAAAATTATATTTTTATAAATCACCAATTGTAAAATAGTGGTTTTTTTGTAAAGTCATATAAAGCGTGCTGAATATTTGTAAATTTAACCATTTTTACTAGAACGCTGTGTATTTAGTATTTTTGAAAATCCCATTCAAAAGAGCTTTTTAGATACCTCTAAACTGAATAGTTTCTAGATATATGAGTTTGAATATAAAAAACAATTTAAGCTTCTAAATGCTTTATTTAAAGGGATAACGCTACTAATCTAAACACTCTTCGAACCCAACATCAAACAAGGTTTAGAAAATAAAAATCCAGCCATTGCTGACACAAGAAATAACAATTACAAAAATCGGGAGTGTGCTCCCCTAGACTTTCTCGTATTCGCCTTGGTACTGATAACTATTGGTGTTTTCACAGAAGATTTTACCAATTAATTGTTTCTAGCAAATTTGAAAAGTTTATTGCAATGTATATACATACAGCGATAAAATTACATTTTCAGGTAACCACTACCTGTTTAGGTAAAGTGCCGCTTTAGGTTAACCTATCGTACTGAAATTTTATATCTGGGAGTTTTTCTCAATAATAAATGTATGTGCAAAATTTCGTGCAAATACCTTGAAGCAAACTGGTACTTTACTTGAATGGATACCGCTACCTGTTTAGGTAAAATGCCACTTCCGGTTAACCGATCATGCTGAAATGTAATATCTGGTAGTTTTTCTACACAAGAAATGTATGTACAAAATTTTCTTCAAATATCTCGAAGCAAACTGGTACTTTACTTGAATAGGTACCGCTACCTGTTTAGGTAAAGTGCCACTTCCCGTTAACCGATTTCGCTCAAAATTTGATAGGAATCTACAAATTTTGAATAATGACTATGTACATAATGTCAAGGGTCTAGCTTATTTCGTTTTTAAGTTATCGTGTTCACACACACACACACACACATACACACACACACACACACACATACACACACACAGACATAATTCGAAAAATGGTTTTTTCGGACTCTAGGAGGTCTAAAACGTCACGATTCGTCAAAATCTCGAAGTCGATTTTTTTGACGATTACAATACTTTCTCTATACTACCGTATGCGAGAAAGTAAAAAACGACAAATGCAGGAGTAAAATAAACCTAAAAACGATTCAACTTAGTACTATTAAATGAGCTAACCAGAAAAGCTCATTAAACGAACCTTCCAAAATTACAAAAATATACAGAGTGTTCCATATAAAAATCTAAATGATTACATTTGTAAGCTTTGAGCACTCTGTATAGCTGTAATACCCAGCGAACAGAAGAAGAAACATTTAACGTAATTATGTAGGTATAAGGTTATGTGTATTAATTTTTATTTTTTAAATCTGATTTAATTGGCGCTAGAATTAATTTATTTGTGAAGTTCTGGTTTTTTTGTATTAATTATTTCGTGGATTAATAATGACTGCATTTTTATTTTGTTATCCCAGTTTTATGTTATACTTAGATAGATAAAGTGTATATATTAGTATTTTGACGGCGTCTACTTGCTAACTTTTTAAATAAAGTACTATGAGGAGCTTAGATTGTTTTTGATAATCACTCCTCAATATCTGAAAAACAAAGGAATTTAGGTATATGAAGTTAGATATCAGAAGCAAACTCATTTAGTGGGCTTTTAAAAAATACAAATATGTATGGTGTTCCGTTAGTAGGAAAGTTGAACTGAAACAAAATTTGGAAAAAAGGAAAATACGAGCTAGTTAAAGTACCAAATGCCAATGCTAAGGAATAACATGAACATTTGTGTTGTGTATTGTATTGTACAAAGCTATGACATCACTTTCAGTAAGCTCCGCCAGTGAAAGTGATGCTATGGCAAAAGTCTATAAAAATGGAATACCCACTACAAGGATGAGCGCAGAAGGTAACATTAAGAGACCATCAAGCAGTCGCTAATATTACGAATAAATTACCATAAAAGCTCTAGGATGTTAAGATTGCAAAGCTAAAGTACAACTACTGAATTGTATTTACAGCAGATTGGGCTCAGAAGATGTATTTAAAAGTAATTAATATACTGTGAAGACGGTCACCAGCAGAAGAAGTGGAAGAAGAAAAGTTTTTAATAATTTAAAAACAAAAACGGAAGTAGATTAGAAACTGTAAATATTGTCATGTTGTTCTTAGGGTCCTAATGATTTCTATATGAATAATAAAAAACATCCATAAAAAATAATGCAATGCTTAAAATCCAGCCTAAAACTATATTGAAGCAATATTATTAAAAAAAAAAAGTATAATACTGATTGTGATTCAGCCGGCAGTACGGCTGAGTGGTCTTGCATATTTCACGGCACTTATAAAAGTTATGCTCCAGTCTACTTGGTCAGTACTAGATGGATGAACATCTGGAGAGCGGGCGTCGTGTTTGTAGTCCATAGACAGGCTCCTACCTAATTTAAAAATACACACACCCCTAAGCGGGTCGGTGCGCCCGATACCCCCGATACTGTGTAAACGGTATAAGGGGTTACAGATTATGTATGTATTGTGATTCAATGAAAATTTATTCAGCATCTTCCTTGGTATATATATTTTATTACAAGTATATTATGTTAATTATTAGGAGAAAAACTTATACTTTATGTGGCGTGGCAGCCCAGCCACATAAAGATAATTTAGCTTTGAATAACACGCAGTATTTTTTCTTCAAACGTTGATAACTAATTATTTTTGTAAACAAAATTCGTAAAAACAATAAAGTACTTTTTTTTCAAACGGCAGTAAAATATGGCATTATACTGCTGGATTGATGATGCTAAACTGTCACTTTATTGCCAAGCGGCAGATAATATTATCTGCCGCTGACGACTTTTCTGCCGCTGACAACTTTATCTGCGCTCGTCAGCGGCAGATAATATTATCGGCCGCTGACGAGATCAAGTAATTTTCTTCGAATTTTGTTCACAAAGTTGTAAATAATTTGTTATAAAAACTTTTGAAGAAAAAATACTATATGTTATTCGGAGCAAAATTTTCTTTATGTGGCTCGGCTGTACTATCTGCCTCGCAAGCTCGGCAGATAACCCGTCCAGCCTCGCCACATAAAATATAACATAATATACTATTTTGGACCGCCGGCAGTAAAAGTAATGCAAGCAACGTCTTGGCAAAAAAGTATAACTTTAACGCTGTCAAAACTAACAGTAAAGTTAACTTTATTTGCCGTTAAAAAAAAAGTAAATTTATACACCCTTTAACTCCTAAGGGTTGATTTGTTTAGAGTTGCCACACGACTACTCCTTTAGTGGGAGTTTTATGATCTTGCAGTTCATATTAATTAAGATATTAGTATTTTCCTGATACTATACTGGTATTGTATTTTAACTGAACTAAACAAACACATGAAAAGTCATTCATAACAGCCGCCGCCCCCCGTCTCGTTAAGGATTATAACATCGGCCGGCAGTTAGGTGACGCGAGATCTTTAAACATGAAGTTCTTCATATAGTACAGTAAAACTAGGGTTTAACTCAAACATAAAAAAAAGTTCTACCCAGCGGCAAACTGTTTAGTACCCTCCTCGTAGTAGTGGTAAAAAGTTGCACAACATTGCGCGTCGGGTTTAGGCGGGAAGGGGGGGGGTGAAAAGGTGGTAAAATGGTAGGTTTCAACAGTTTTCGTAAATATCTCGTTAACTATGAGGTTTAGCGCAAACTTACCTTTTACAAAATTAATAGCCCCTTTTCCTTTTTTGATTCGTAAATTGCAGTAAAAACGATCATGGTGTCAGCATCACCTTCTGCCATGAATCACTTTGCAGCCAGCTTGCTGTAAGTGTACCGTGATGAGAGCAATCAGTTGCATCCTGTTTTTACTATTAGTTAGAAATTCAGCTTGGCCAAGAGTAACATTAATTTATTGCATCTTCCACTTTCACCTCAACGTGTGTAGTAGTGGATGATCTACGCAAATATTGTTCGTCTTTTTGTACTTGGTTCTTCACCATACCCATCTGACCTCCCCACTTTCGCGAACGCTTTATATAATACACTTGGAGCGAATATTAGGCGTCATTTTTGCTTTTCTTTGGCCAAACAGAAATAGTTACATTTTTAGCGCACTATTTTTCATTGTAAATTAAATGTGTAAGATAAAGTTTGCGCTAAAGCTCACATTTAACGAAATATTTTCGAAAAACTCTTAAAACCTACCATGTTACTACCTTTCCACCCCCTCCCTCCTAACCCTGACGAACAACGTCGTGCAACTTTTTACCACAGAGGAGAGTACCTATTAGCGATGTGTCGACCCAGTCGGATTCGATCCTTTTGTATCGAATCCGGGGCAGGATCGATTTGGATCGAGTCCAAGTTTCGGTCCGGATTCGTTCCGAGGAAAGAAAAGGTCGTGAGGCGTCAATTCTCGCGGACATTCATTCTTTCGCATTCCGTTATTCAATCCATTTCAATACAGAATACAATACAATGTGTTGATGGGGAACAGCAAATGATGATGGTGTTCGTTTTACAGGCTCGACGTCGACAGGCGACACATGATACGGCGGAAAGTTGCATGCTTTTTTATCAGTTATCAGTGATTTATGGCTTTTGGCGGCTTTGTATGTGCCTAATTGATGTTTGAGACATATAAACATACTGAATTACCGACAGCGTGACCACTCGCCAAAACAAAGATACGCGCGTTGTTCGTTCGGGTCCGGAATGACCGAGGAGCAAGGACCCCAGGTGTCTGAAATGCATATTCAATTTCGTTGTCGATCCGAGGATCGAATCCGATGGACTCGATCCACTTGCGGAATGGTATTGGAATGAACGAGTCCGCAAAAGTATCGAAACTTCCCATCACTAGTACCTACTGAACAGTTGCAGTTGCATCAGGGTAGAACTTTTACTTCCTTTTACAATAAAAGGAAGTATTGGATTCACCCCAAAAATTCGAAATGAGTTTTCAACAGATCTTGACATTTTAGAGTCTCCTCTTGAACCCAAGAAACATATTTTTTGCAAAAAGCAGAGCAGTGATTAAAAAAAAACGTTTATGTGTGTAACCGAAGGAACAGTTATAAGCAAAAGACAATATATAGATTTAAGAAAATGTTAATTTAATACTATTTATGTATTCAAACTTTACTCCGTTCACAGTTATTGGTTATCAAAACTAATTTCTAATTAATAGCAGAAGATCACGGTCACATAGCAACGTGATGCCTTTTTGTTGTTAATAAGAGGAGAATAATTGAATAAAAATTATTTGAAGCTTGGGCAAATCTGTGCTCCATTTTAATTAATGTTTTGACGATAATAAAAGTGTTTTACCAGTATAAAAAGTACCCAGTTTTATTCTCGAAGAGTTCAGCCACCTGTGGGAGTGTTTGTAACCAGATCTACGACGATAAATTTACATTTTCCTAAAATCGTCTCAGAGTGAGAACGCCAGCCGATCACCTGAGTTTTCCGAAGTTCGTCTACGACCAATTTAAGCATCGGAACCAGAGGTCAGCAATCCAGGACATAAGCAGAGTGTGCAGGATTATCCAGAGAGAGATTTGCAGCCAGGGGAGCGTCTTCAGCAGAGAAAAATCAACGGCGTCATCTGCAACCAGCCTCTTTTCCAGCTCCACAAGATTTTACGAGGTAGGAACTAACTGGAATTCGAGCGTTGGCGTTCAGGAAAGCTATTTAAATATAAGAACTAACCTTGCTAAAGAGGCCTAGCGCATTTCCAAGAGTCCAAATACCCGTGGGTTTCGCCAATTGACGGCGTCATCAGAATCTACGTTTTAGCAGAAGTTTTCGAGCATCAGTAACAACTGACTGTTGGCGTCTGTTCTACATCATCTATAACAATGAAGTGGAGGATTTGTTGCTAAGCAGAATATTCAAATTATTTACCTGACGCTTCCTCGCCTGTTTTCACGATTAAAACGTTCAAATAATCGCTATATTGTGCAAACGGCTTTATGTGTTTTATCTGTCAGATTGAGGTTACCAATATTATCTACTAAAAGCGAACATATGAGCTACTTTGAGACAAATAGTTTAAATTTAAGGATACAGTTTGAATATAGTCACATTCTGATCCCACGTGAGAAAAGAGTTTTTGTGTTCTACCGTGAGCTAGTATAAAGTATTGCAGTTAAATAAAACATTAAGAAAGGGGAATTCAACCAATTTATTTGAACATTAACCAATACATTTCATTTTAACTAGCCTTAAAGTACTGACAGGCAAAGTAAGCACAATAATAAATTAATCTGAGAATTGTGTGGTGATTTGTCCTAAACATATTAATTTTGTATCCCAAATAAATAACAAACAGGCAGTTCATAAGAATATATACATATGGCCGTCATTTTCTAAGTTGATCACAAAAAATTTAAAAAATATAAATTTCAATTTAATGTAATGAAAGAATGTTGCGGTTGAATCAGAAACTATCTAAACAATTCCTATAAAATGTTTAATAATTTATTGTTTCAAAACTTGAGCAGAGCAAATAATAGTTTAGGCAAAATGTAGAGGCAAATGAATAATACATGTACTATATGCAACCGTTTACTTAAAGTACAAAATGTCTTTAAAATAATAGAAAAATGGTTAATTTACAAGATGTACTTTTACAATACTAACATACGTCAGCGATTGTCGAGGCTCTACAGCTAAATTCAACGTAAAGTGCAAAATTCGGCTACGACTGTAGAAACATTGCTAAATGGGCTCAAACAGTAGGACTGTACAAAAAAACTCAGAAAAATGTATCTCTGACATTTATAAAACTACTTACACTTGAAGAGACAGTTGTACCTAAAGTCGACGACCCCCAAATTTTGAAATACCACACGGAATATGTTCAGATAAAAATAAGACGATTGTGGGTACTACCATGCAAAAGAAGGCTAGAAGAAAGCTACACCGTGGGAAGAAGTTTTACAACTTGATTATTTAGAGATTAGGTATGCGTGCTTACACGAGGAAAATGAATTAACCGCCGAATAGGACATCTAAAAACATTGCGAAAACCCGTTATTTATTCCCAACAGTTCCCAATAATATAAAGGTTCAACTGGGGAAAAGCCATAAGAACTCCAAATTCCAAACTTGTGAACTACAAGAGGTGAAAAAGTTACATTTTACAGACAATGTCTAAATCATTTTGCAGATACCACCTTGGCATATAATTTTGAAGGATTGTACGTTATATCAATTGTCAGTAACTACCTGAAGGCGAAAATATAAAAGATTTAGCAAAGAGCAGCTTTAACAAAAAGAGTCGAATAAAGGTCTGCTTCAACACAACACCTTAGGGAAAAACAAATATAGCTAAAAAATGTTAGAAGACTATCTGAGAAAAGTTTTGAACAGCAAATAGCAAACACTTAAGAAACATTGGTATGGACCCTCTCTAAATCATCGTACGTTATCATGTAATGGATAAAATAGAATATTTAGGTGGTAAAAAGTTGAAAAAAAATGAGGCACGAGACACGATTCGCTAAAAGGATAGGTCTTGATTATTGTGACACCAGCAGCAACAAATAGAGATAATGGTCTCCTGAGAACGAAAAAAGGTCAAAAACTCCTACAATGTCGTATGAACAACAACAGAGTAATAAAAAATTTCCGTTCAAATATCTTTTAATAGACATCTGTCTAATATATCAACATTCGCAAAATAACTTATTACTCGCTTTAATTTACTAATAAAAGTAACATAGTAACAGCTACTCTGCCATAGTTTTGATTATTAATTCAGTAACTTTATAAATTGCTAACCGACAACAGCAGTTTTCAAATCTGCTTTCAGAAATCATGAGAGTAATTTAATACAACACTGCAATTTTTCGGAAATCTTCAAAGCAGAAGGACGTTTAGTACCTATTTAACCCAATAATAATTTTAGCCACTTTCATGACACGCAAAACCGCGATTCGTTTGTGTCGAACGAAACTTGTAATGGTAATTATTGGCGGCATAATCTGACGTGTGCAATGTGTATCGTCTTATTCTACACAAATATGCGGTAGCATGTCATGGACATCACCATAATTAAGGGATAGCTAAATTTACTAAAAAATATGGTTGTCGTGTCGTGTGAACAGGAACTTGAAAAAAATGCAAATGCTTATAAACCTAATAACATTGCACGTCGGATAAAATTATTTATGAAAACGACAAAGTAAATCTCGTATCTGATATGTTGCTAATCTCCTTAACGAGTGAGCTGCGCTTTACACAAATTTAGCTAATTTCTTGGCTATATCAAGAACCCGGAATGAGCCAGCGCTGGTATTAATTGAATGATTAATGTTACAAGCCATATTCTGCTGTTATTAGCTCCGAGTTATTCATGTGTGAAGACTTATAAGTTCTGCCGGTTTTGATGACATTCTGGGAAAATATAACTGAGGAATTTGGTTTCAGGAACTCGAAGCCGTAATTGATTAATTAAATTTTGCGATTATATGTATCACTGTGTTTATCAGAAAAAAGTCCATGTTTGAAAATCGTGACGTATCGAATTAAAGATAGAATTTACATACTACTGTGCTGCTATGTACGAGGAGCGTTCAAATAGGAATTATAATTTGAATTGCGCGCCAAAAGGTAAAAGACATGCACAGAACTTGTAAACATTAATTAATGCTCTGGAACAAGTCCTAACTTATTTCAGTCGTTAAGTCATCACAATTAATTTTCGTTCAATTGGCAAGCATGAGTGAAGTGCGAGTGCATTCAAGCGTCGAACAACGCATTATTAGTAATAAGACAGTTTGATGCGCAATCACTATAAGACATAAGCGTTTACAAAAGGAGTAAAGCGTTTAAAGATGGCTGCAAAGATGCCGAGAATGAACCGCATTCTCGCCGTCCAAAAACATTGACAACAGAAGAGAATGCTAATAAGGTAAAATTCACTTATTTGAAACGATAGTCGAATTACAGTGAAGGATATTCCTTCTGCATTAAATATCAGTAAGGCTAACATGAAAAAATGGACGTGACTACCTCCCTGGACTTTCCCATACTGGAAACTCTTCATATCGTCTTTATTCAACAGTCTTTACAACATATCAAAATTTCAACTCGATGACTCACGTCTTCACCGTGATAAGCGTTTACACTTTCACATAAATTGCGGGTAAATATAAAAGAATGTGTAGTTCAAAACGTGACCACCGAGCTTCTGTAGATGGCGCCAAGTGGACAAGCCCCCACTGTGCTAGTTTATGTATTATTTTCCTCAAAACGGCTGTAGCACCGAGGTGAAATTTTCTAAGTACCTGGAAATTATATTTTCTAGGGCATACAAAATCGATTTTTTTATTTTCGCGGAAAAAGATTCTTTGACGCAAAAATATAACAACCGTTAGAATAAAAAAATTATTTTTCAAAAATAGAGGGGGGAGGGGGCCGGTGCGCTTACATATATCCACGAGTGTAATATTTTTCGGCATATTCATATGCTCCATTATGCACTGAGCAATTCAGTGAAACCCCAGCTACCTATCTTGTTTTGTTTATTAATTAAAGGGGTTTAAATTTTCAAACTTCAAAGCTTCGTAGAGGGCGCCACAGATAATTCATGAGATTCTTTAAAAAACAGATCGATAGCCCTTTTCGGGGTCTATCAGTGCATGCAGTTTAAACAAATTCCTGTGGGCAGTTTTTGAGAAATGATTTTTAGAAAATTTCCAAAATTTTGAAAATTTGTAATTTAGGCCCCTTAATATTTTTCAAAACACTTTTTATAACACCTCATGTTAGCCTTCATATACTATTCAGAAAAAAAATCAATTGAATCGATTCATCCGTTTTTGAGTAATAGGGCGTTAAACTCAAAATTTTCAAAAAATCATAGCGCCCTTCATTTTAAACCTAGCGAGTTCGGCAAAAAACTAACAGATTTGTCTTATGACCCTCTATCGTTATTCGCGATAAAATTTTCAAAATTTTAATCACGAAAACAGTGATACCAAAAAAACATGCGTAACTTCCGCTTCCGGTTTCGGATTTTTTTTAAAAGCTTATTTTGTCGATGAATTTTCGATACACCCCCGCATTCCAAAGCGCATCAAGATCGGAGCAATACTTTCGGCTGTAGGAGCGTCACCCACCCACACACCCACACACCCACACACAGACAGACATTTTTTAAAAACCACTTTTTTGGGTTCCTAGAGGCCCAAAACGGATATTTCTGTGAAAATCTCGATTTCCAAAATTTTCATGATTCCAAGACTTCCCTATACCTATGGGTATGGGAAAGTAAAAAAACGTGAGTTCTCTGTCTTGTCTTACAGGATAATGCTCGACCCCATTTCGCTATTCACACGCTGACTATGATTCAAGAATTGAAATGGACCATGCTGCCACATTTACCATACATCTTGAACCTTCCTGCATTAGTTTTTTATTTGTTTGGACCATTAAAAGAGTTTCTAGGGGAAAATACCTCGTTGTAATGAAGAAGTCATCGAAATTGTTCGGGAATGGGTGTGACAGCAGCCAAAATATTTGTTTCTCGTGGAATACAGAAACTTGTGGCAAGATGACACCAGTTTATTAAAAGAAAGCGAGACTGAGTAGAAAAATGGCATGATATACATTAATTAGAGTCCTTGCGTTTGTTTTTGGATAAATGTTAAATTATAATTTATATTTGAACGCTCCTCGTATTATTTTAAGTTTTTTAATCAGTATTTTCCTATTTTAGTCGAAGCCAGTTGGGGCGTTCCGCAAAAACTCTAACATAGAACTTTAACTTATTTATGGCATTTAAAAACGACTACATTTAGTTCAGTCATTATTTGCTATGCTCCTAGTTGTTACATTTAAAAATTTAAGTAATTTTGTGCCTACTCATTTTAGAGAACTAATGTAGTAGACAAGTATATTTTGAACCTGTAAGTTTGACAATTATTCTGGTTAATATTTACGTATGTTGGTTGATTTTAACGAGGTTGGCAACTTATTTCATTTCCATAGTGAAGCAAGAGATGCAGAATTAAAATAAGTATAACCAAGGTTCATATTTGTACGAACGCTAATTTTAGCAAAATACTCGCTATAGAGCTGAGACTCCATTTTGGTGTTTTCTACGCTTAATCATTAAAGATTCTCCTGCATGGCATATAATGTTTATTATTATTACAATATAGCTCACGTGATATCTCGAAGGTAAGAAAATTTGCAGTTTGTTTAAAATTGTATAACATATAATTCTCTACATATTTTTTTGTGACAGTCGAATACAGAGGCCTTTTGTATGGTAGTTTAACTTTGTGAGCCATTTGATGCGATTGGAATACGCTGGAATTCGGTTCCAGTTGTCATTGGTGGGATTGTGTTGATTCGGTCATCACTGTTCATTTCTGTACTAGCAGATTTATTTGGTCATTGTTGTACAGCAAGATTGATTGCTACAAGGTCGTGTACTAGAGATGTAGTAAATTTCGAATAATTGAACTTTTGGTATTTTGACAGTTAACATTTACAATTTGAAATAAATATAATGATGTGAACAAACTTGTAATGAAGTTTACCGATAGGAAAATTTTAAATATTAGTACTGCAATGTAAAGGTAATGTAATGTACTGTGATATAATATAGTAATAATTTGAATTGTAATTACACGTACCTTACTTACATTTATTTAATTCAAATGTTAGACTGACCAAAAATAATTCTGTTTTAACTGGGTTCGTTAACTATTTACAAATAAAACAGTATTATGCCCTTTATTGCATTTCATTCATCTGCAATTTAATATTACAGAAGGCTAGCTCGGTAGACAAGAAAAACTCATTCCTCAGAGTTGGGTTCCCCGGTTTGTTAATGTTAAAATTCATGTAATACGCTACTGGGCTGTAAATTTACTTCAATCGCGCAGACGCTACTTTGCTATGCTGTCAAAATCCTATACAAATCGGTTTATTTGTCACGGTTCGCGTTTTGTGATTTAAATTTAACAAAAGAAGTTTTATGAGCATTCGATCAGGTAATTTTTGAATTCTGGCGTCTTCAACTGCATTAATCTATCTTTTGTTTCCAGGCAAAACCTCCACTTGATTATTAAACGACGCCCACATGCAATTGTTCCTCCTAACCTCAAATCTGGATTTTATGCAATTACTGGATATTCGCTTTTGATAGATGCTTTAATCTCTCTGGATCTCCGCTCAGTAAGACGTGCTCTTGTTTGAATTGTTGCTTTCCGGTTCCTAACACCGATACTTTGATTGCAACCTAACCTGAGTTTTCTGCAGTGCTGCGGTAACTCGTTCGGACAGCGTCTCCTGATGATCTCTGCCTGAAGCTGGACCCCTAGGATGCTGTGACTGCTGTGAGGGCCTCCTACACACTGGGCGGATATGCTGCCGTTGGAATCTCGGGCTCAGGAAATCAATTGTGCCCGTAACTGATGATCGTAATCTGCACTGGTCCCTGCCGAAGCCCTTGGAAGGTGGTAGCGGAAGAAATTATTTTTTATGTGATGGAATTTGCTACCCACACGTTCACTGGTGCACTGGTAAATACTCTACACAATGGTGTACTTTTTATTGTTATAAATTAATAGCTATTTATGCAACAAGTGCTAAAAGTCGACGTTTATGCACGAGACATGAAAATTATGAAACGAAGCCGAAGGCACGCGTTGGATACAATATTTTATCTACGACCTTAATTTTACCGTTATTAATCCATAAATATCGATTTAACAAATGTTTGCATCTACGACACTTCTAATTTATGTCATAAGAAATAGTAGGCCACGCGCGGGCGAATGTTTGCGAAGCCAGTGCTGTCAAGGTCAGTTACGAAATGTAATTATTAATACTCCACATCTGAGTGTATTCATTACATAACGCTTTAATTATTTCAAACACACTTTACCTGTAACGCAAAAAGCAACTAGAATAACTTTACAACTTTACTTCCAGTTCGAAATTGTAGTTTTGTAACCTTACTTCACTTTTAGCACTAGAGCTAAAAGTAAACAGCTGATTTCTTTAACCACGGTAAACTATAAAACGTCACTTTTAGTGAAACAAGCTAGCGCTAAAAGGCCTACTTTTAGTACTGGTCGTAGATAAATATTTTTATATTAAAATTGCAGTTAAATGAGAGACCAAAACTGTGTGTCAATAATTAATTTTATTCAAAATGTTCTTTCCTGCTGGTCGTTATTAACAAATGCCTATCTAAACTACAAAAACGGATATTGACCAAGTTCAATACAATAACCTTCTTAACTAATATTCCTTATAACTAAAATTACTTACAAAATTTCTAATTCTAAAATACTGTCTTTTCAATTTTATTTTAACTGTCTCATAGCGCCACTCACTTTGTATTACTTAGATTGCTGCTTATCGAAAATTCTTCGTGATATCTGGTCCTATCCAGGGGCCAGGTACGGTACTTCCAATGGAGAACGCATCTAAAAGAAAGTCCGATGAATTATCTCCGCCAATAAATGCTGTCCAAAAGAGATACTACTGGAGTTCAGACAACTTAACTAAACAAAATCGATATCACTTACTATCGACACTAGAAGTTTCAGAAAACAAGGCATCTACAGATGACGCATCCAGCTCCTGTAATTGCGAAAACAAAACTGCACCTCGCACAAAAGAAAAAATACCACCGATTTTCTTACATAATGCTACGGCTATCAACCACAAAGAAATAATAAGAGATATAAAAGAGAAAATCAAGGGCGCCTTTACTACTGAATTAAAAAACGGTTATCTTAAAATTAATCTGACTTCACAAGAAGATTATCGCATACTTGGAAAGTATTATAAAGAAAACCAGGTACCATACCATTCATTCCAAAACCCTAATGATAAACCATTGTCGGTAGTTATTAAAAGCATTCCAGTATCCCTCAGCGAGCAAGATATCAAAGAAGAACTTACAGAAATAAAGTTCCCTGTAAAAAGTTTGACACGCCTTCTGAACAGAGAAAAACAGCCAATTCCAGTATGCGCTATTATTCTAACAGCTACGGAAGAAGCTAGTGAAATACTCAAACTAGAATATCTAGCAACTTGTAAAGTAAGTGTGGAAATAAAGAAAAAACCGCAGCACATACCGCAGTGTCACAACTGTCAAAAGTATGGCCACACCAAAAATTACTGTGCAGCCAAATTTCGATGCGTAAAGTGTAGCAACGACCATTCCACCGGAAAATGCACAAAAGGTGCAGAAGATCGCCCAGTTTGTGTCAACTGTAACGGTGACCATCCAGCTAGTTACAGAGGTTGCCCCACCACAAAGCACTGCAGAAGCAAAGACCATCGCTTATTACACCACGGCAAGTACCAAACCAATCGTTCTATAATACTAGTAAAAGTTTTTCTCAAGCAGTGTCAATTCTAACACATTCAAACCTACAACAGAGACACTCTTCTCTAATGGACCATCTCCTCTCATTGACAATTTAGGTCAAATTATCATGCAATTTATAACTCCAACCCTGGAACAAATCAAAACCTATATAATAATGGTGAGGCACTAACACCCCATG
The DNA here is from genome assembly GCA_940337035.1 of Agriotes lineatus. NCBI lineage: Eukaryota > Metazoa > Arthropoda > Insecta > Coleoptera > Elateridae > Agriotes > Agriotes lineatus. The sequence continues at coordinate 29,420 of CALNHX010008515.1, read as the reverse complement.
AAGGAGCTTGGCCTGCAAGGCGGAAGGTTAGAGCTTCCGTATCCTCGCTCTCACACCCGGCTGTCGCGTGTCAAATTCATGACACGTGGTGATGTGGTGAGCACCATGGTGTAAAGAATACAAGGTGAAACGCTCCCGGGATGGGCAATCGTTCAAAAAGTAGAGGGGAGATGTCAACCAATCCCCGATGGTCCTGCTCAGAAAATCCATCACGGCCGCGATCATGGTGTAACCATGGTTGCGATCGTATATTATTGCTGGCACTGTCAGTCGATGTCAAATTCGAGGTTAGCAGGTTACGTTTTGCGTCAATCTGACACCAATTGAAGCAAAACCTAACCTAGAATTTGACATCGACAGCATCTTTAACAATACACTTCAGTACTACCAACCGTGCCATTTATGGGACCATGTCCTACTGGTTGAATTTGAGGTCCGCCCACATTCTGCGGAACGTTACACCTTGTATTCTTAACACCATGGTGAGCACCACGCATTAGACAACAACATTATTACCCCTTGTTCTTTCGAACTCAGGTTCCCAATTATTTAAAGCGACTGGGTAGGCCGCCCGCCAGGCATCGATCTGGGATTTGAACTCCAGACTTCCGCGCCGCAGTCCGATGCTCTAACCATCAGAGCCACGCTGGCGCACTCAAAACCTATATTATTAACAGTATTATTCCCAATCTCCTCAATGTCGAATAAAACTAAAAATATCATACCAAATATCACATTATTAAATTTTAACGCCAACGGGATAATCTCAGAGGTTTCTTTTTATCGCGTGTTTGGCAAGATATATAATTGACATTGCCTGCATCACGGAAACCCATCTCTGTGAAGGCGAATTATTCAAAGTAAGTGGTTACCATATTGTACACTTCTGTGCAATAAAATTAAGCACACGTCTTACGACTATTTTTTACAATATTCTAGTTTGTATAAATCTGGTCTATTTTAAATGCCTGGCAGCAGTTTCAATAAATGATAAAACACCATAACTTGAAAATAACACCCTTATTAAAAGACCGAAACTAAGACCTTTCGAAAAAAAAAACGCTATTAATAAATGCAACAAAGCCGTGTGTGCTTAATTTTATTGCACAGAAGTGTACTTTCCGATAGATCAGGGCTTGTGGCATCAGGGGGGGTAGCGATACTCATAAAAAATCAATATTCGTTTAATGTTCTGGATGATACTACAACTGCAAACATTGAATCTATATCCATATGTGTAACAATCGATAACACACCAATCAAAATTATATTCGCTTACAAACAGCCCAATAAACGACTAAACCAGCTCGATTTTATCAACATGTTCGAAGATGAAATGCATACTTTTTTATTAGGCGATTTAAACAGCAAGCATACCTATTGGGGCTGCCGTGTAAAGAATCCCAGCGGTCTGTTTCTCAACAGTATAGCAACTAATCTTCAACTGCAAATACTAGCTCCAACATATCACACCTATTTTCCCTATCGATCCGACCATCAGCCAGATATCCTTGATGTTGTCACGAAGAACTTTTCTCTCCCCTTACAACAAACAACAATCAATGAGCTAGAATCTGATCATCTACCAGCGATAATTAACATAGCCAACACTGCAATTGTCAGAACGAGTCATCCAAGATTAATAAATGGAACCGTGCGTTGGAAGAAGTGCCAAGATAACTTGAACTCTTCCTTAGTTAATCCTTATTCGATCAATAACATTCTGGATATCGATGCTAACGTTGAAACGTTTACCACTGCAGTAACTGACGACATTCGTCTGGCAACTATTCTCCAATCGCCCAAAAGGAAAACAAATTTTAATATACCTTCCATATATATATTAGATCTTATTAGAGAGAAGAGTAGGCTACGAAGAGAATGGCAAAGAACTAGAGTGGTCCAAGTAAAAAATTTGCTAAACAACGTTACTCGACGCATTCGAAGAGAGCTGGATAATTACAGAATTAATAGTTATAAAAAGCATATAAGCGATCTAGAACCCAACGACCCTAGAATGTGGAAGACTACAAAGCATATTACAAGACAACGGACAACCATACCAACATTAATAGCCAATAACCGCGGTTATTCGACAGACAACGAAAAATGTACGCTTTTTGCCGATCACTTGGAAATAGTATTTAACATTACAAGCCAGGTAAAACAGTTTTTACTGGCGATAGGATTGGGATGACTGGCGAGCCGTTAGGCGAGCCTGTCATATCCTTGAGCCAGTAAAAATGGTTACCTGGTGTGTTTTGTTGAATATTTTATTTGTTTCTCACTTGTAAATAACTAGAAATTTACCATTTATTCAAAATGTCAAACTGACAAGCAACTAAATTCATCAATATGACACATACTAAGGAAGACAACTCTGGCTTTGCACGCTATCATTTATCTATGAGCACGCTTGTAAAATATAACTGGCTAGCCAGTAAATTTTTTACTGGCTAGCCAGTTAAGAAACATTTTCAAGGTGAATACAGTGACTTGATAAATTGATGTTTACAAGTGAGGAACAAATAAATACCTTTATGCCTACAATTTATGATGAGAACAGACAATTCTTTAACACCGTAATTCTGTATAATGAGACGCACTACCCAGTCAGCAACGATTTTGATTATCCCTTAACTTTTCAAGAACTCTCATTCCATATTAAATCATTATCTATAAAAAAAGCTCCCGGATACGACTTAATACCCAACGTCGTAATAAAAAACCTCCCAAAAAAGCTATAGCGTATCTTGTCACCCTATACAATGCCTGTCTGCGAATTGGTCACTTTCCCGAAAAGTGGAAACATGCTCATATACTGATGTTCCCTAAGCAAGGAAAAAACGCCAAAGATTGCAATAATTATCGTCCCATCAGCTTACTCCCTACCCTATCAAAACTATTCGAGAAAGTTATTAATCATCGACTACACATTGTATTAGAAGACAATAATATTATCCCTCCTACACAGTTTGGTCTTCGCAAGGGGGCATTCAACTACACACCAGCTTCAACAGATCTCCGAAATAATAGAACGCGGGTTCAAGAATAAACAATTTGCAGCTATTGCCTTTTTAGGTATTGCCAAGGCATTTGATAAAGTATGGATGGACGGGTTAAAATACAAACTGCTGCATTTAGATATCCCCAACTATATAAAAACAGACCTTTAACCTTACTGATCATGGATATCGGATGCCAAGATCCGGCAGGAGAGGAGACTCAAAAAATAGCGGGGCCTCACCGGTCGTCAGTCAGCGAAATCCCTGCAAAATATGCTATGAACCACTCCGAATAGCAACATGGAACGTCAGAAGTCTATTCGCATCCGGAAAACTAGACAACGTCGTACTAGAAATGGAAAGAATGAAGATAAACATAATTGGAATAAGTGATGTGCACTGGCCGGGATCAGGGAAATGTAATACAAGAAATGGAGTAATGTACTTCTCAGGAAATAATGACGCAAATCATCGTTACGGCGTCGGCTTTCTCGTCGATAAAGTAACAGATAAGTCAATACTTGACGTTACCCCAGTCTCAGATCGATTAATAATATTAAGACTCAACTCAAAGTGTGGTCCTATCAATTTTATTCAAGTGTATGCTCCTACTGCAGACAAAAATGATGATGAAGTTGAGGAATTTTATGAACAATTGAATCTTGCCCTCAAAACAACAAAGCAACATGAAGTAACAGCAATTTTAGGCGACTTTAACGCTAAAGTTGGTAGAGGAGCAGTGGAACCGCATGTTGGGCAACATGGACTGGGAGAACGAAACGAACGAGGTGACAGATTAGTTCAGTTCTGTCAAAATCAAGATTTTGCTATAACAAACACCCTATTTAAACTACCAAAACGTAGGCTATATACTTGGAAATCTCCCATGGATGGTGTGAATGGCATAGTTCGTAATCAGATTGATTACATACTGATTAGAAATAGATTTAAAAACTCTGTGAAAACAGTAAAAACTTATCCAGGTGCCGACATCTCTTCTGATCACAATCCAGTTGTAGCTACCATAAAAATAACACTCAAAAAACTACAAAAAAGAAAATACAAACAAGAGCTGGAGGTTAGTAGACTGAAAGATCCAACAGTTTATGAACTGACAAAAACAAAAATTAATCAGAACATACAAAAAATAGACATGAACGACATGGACACACACAACATAGATAAAAAATGGAACTGTATTCAAGAAGCTCTGTTAACTACTGGAAAAGAACATCTTAGAAGAACAAGGAAAGCGAAACAAAGCTGGATGACGGAGGAGATTCTATGTCTTATGGACGAGAGAAGAACTTATAAGAATAAAGACCAGACTAAATATAGAGAACTAAATAAAAAGATTAAGGTGGAAATAAGAATAGCAAAAGAAAAATGGTGGAGTGAGCAGTGCCAAGAAATAGAAAACTATGAAAAAATATATGACAGTTTTAATATGCACCGAAAAATTAAAGAAATTACTGGAATGAGAAAACAACATACAGCTAATGTAAAAGACACTAATGGTAACATCATCACGAATGTAAAAGACAAATTGACGAGATGGGCTGAATATATAGAAGAACTATTTCAGGACACTAGGCAAGAAGGAAAGACAGATTACCCAAATGAAACAGGACCAGCAATACTAAAGGATGAAGTATTACATGCCATCAAGCAAGCAAAACATCGTAAGGCGACTGGACCAGACGAGATACCAATAGAGTTGCTAAAACTTATTGACAACGAAACAATAGCTATTTTAGTTAAGTTATTTAATATAATATACGCTACAGGAATATTGCCAGAACAATGGTTACTTTCTACATTCATACCCATACCTAAAAACAACAACTCTAAAGAATGCTCAGAACATCGAATGATAGCATTAATGAGTCATACCTTGAAAGTATTTTTAAGGATAATTCATAATCGAATATTTAGAAAGTTAGACTCAGAAATCAGTAACACCCAGTTGGGATTCAGAAATGGAATGGGTACCAGAGAAGCACTATTCGGAATAAATGTATTAATGCAAAGATGTCTCGACATGAACCAAAATATGTATGTATGCTTTATCGACTTCGAAAAAGCATTCGATAAAGTTAGACATGATAAATTAGTTAAAATTCTAGAATCAAAAAATATAGATAGTCGCGACATCAGAATTATAATAAATCTATATTGGAATCAGAAAACCAAAGTCAGAGTTGAAGGTGAAATGTCGAAAGAAATCAATATCCAGCGAGGCGTTCGACAGGGCTGCATATTATCCCCACTCCTCTTCAACATATATAGTGAAGGGATCTTCCAAGAAACACTGGAGGGAAGTACAGAGGGCATTACAATAAATGGGGAGATCGTCAATAACATACGATATGCAGACGATACAGTGATGTTCGCGGACAATTTACAAGATCTACGAGATTTGTTAGAACGTCTAAACCAAAGATGTAACAATTATGGTATTAAGATGAACTTTAAGAAAACAAAGTTTATGGTAGTTACGAAAAATCCAAACCACAACGAACGTCTTTTCATTTCTAACACACGCATAGAGAAGGTAACAGAGTATAAATATCTCGGCACATGGATTACTCAAAACTCCGATCAAAACAGAGAAATAAGAGTAAGGGTGGAAATAGCTCGAGCGGCGTTTACAAAATTAAAAAAAGTCCTCTCTAGTCGTGACCTCACATTAACTATACGAGTTCGTATCCTGCAATGCTATGTGTTCTCGACATTGTTATATGGAACTGAAGCATGGACACTGAAACAGGCCGAAATAAAAAAACTAGAAGCATTTGAACGTTGGTGTGATCGAAGAATGCTAAGAATATCTTGGGTGGATCATGTTACCAACTTGGAAGTAATGCGGAGAATGGACAAAGAGGAGGAAGTATTGAGAACGATCAAGAAACGTAAATTACAATATCTCGGCCACGTTGTAAGAGGAGCCCGTTATGAAATGTTGAGGTTGATTATGGAGGGTAAAATAAGGGGCAAAAGAAGTGTTGGAAGAAGAAGGATATCTTGGCTTAGAAATTTAAGGGAATGGTTTGGTCTAAGTTCCAGCGAACTATTTCGAATAGCAGCCAATAAAATAAGAATCGCAGTCATGATTTCCAACCTCCGATAGGAGAAGGAACCTGAAGAAGAAGAACTATATAAAGTTTACGTTATTTTCTTTCTTGGACAATCGAACATTTGCCGTAAGACTGAATAACTCACTGTCGTCTTCTTGCTGGAGTCCCGCAAGGTAGTATACTCGGTCCCACGCTGTTCAACATATATATATTCATGATATACCACACCAGGACATCAGTAAAATTGCAACTTTTGCAAATGATACTGCAATTATAGTACAAAATGATGACATAACAGTAACCGGTATACAACTCCAACAATCACTAGATATCACTTCTAGTTGGTTTACAAAATGGGCTATAACTATCAATTCATCTAAGTGCGTTAATAAGATCTTTACTCTTAGACACATTAAAAGTATACCCGAAATCTATATCTGTGGCACGAAAATACCATGGGCAGATAAAAATCAAAGCATTAAATATCTAGGCCTGCTTTTGGATACACGGCTGACTTGGGGTACACACATCAACAACAAACTCAACCAAGCTTACGCAAGGCTTGTTCATCTCTTTCCGCTAATTAATCGAAAGAGTTCCCTGAAAACTGAATGCACACTACTATTGTATCGAGCCCTGCTGCGATCATTAGTAACATATGCTTGTCCTGTTTGGAGTAGGTACTACCTCAGAGACAAATATTAAAAAGATTCAAGTTCTTCAAAATAAAGTCCTCAGAATTGCCGTAAACGACCATGGTTTATCAGTAACCAGCAACTCCACTATAAACTTGGAATTCCAACCCTAAAACAATTTCTTCAAACAACCACCACGAAGTTCTTCGATAACACTGGAGCATTACTCTCCAAGACATGTACTCTCTAGTTTTAAGTTTTAGATTAAGTATTACATAAGATGTACTTATAGTCCGCAAAACGGACCGATTGTACAAACGAAAGGAGACAAAAAAAAAATTTAAAAATTTATGGTGCACATAATTGTAACCTGTTAAATGTATTTTATTTTCAAACGTCATAAAAGTGACAACCTATGGGACTTGGCAGACAAGGCGTTACCTTTATGCCTAGGCATAAAAGTGGTTACTTTAACGCCGGTGGACTAAGTACTCCAAAACTTGATTAGCATTCGAATATTTTTGGAATTGGGCTTCTTGATTGTCGGGAACTAACGTAGACATCAATTCTCGAAAATCGTAATTTTTGAAATACTTATTTATTTACATTAGTTCAGGCGTTTGAAAATAAAATAGCGTATTCTATTCGAAGTAAAAGTGACTTTGTGTGCCACCTCCGAACTTGTCTGACTCACTTACGCTCGCCAGTGAAACGCGCCCGGTCTCGCCACACAAAGTATCATTTTTACTCCTAATAACATAATATAGTACTATTATGTAAATCAACATCACATGTTTTTGTAACAATTCAACTTGATTTGATTTTCACCTGTGCAAAAATTTTATAAAATGTAATCGAACTATTAGCGAGGCCAGAGAACCGAGAACAGAAGAGTGGAAGGCCAGCTATCAAGAAAATTTGAGGTCAGAAAATGGTAAAGATTCAGGGTCATTCCAATACCCCCAACTGGGGGCGGGCTAGTATAGGGAACTCGCGTCCCTCTTCAAGCAAGAACGGGAATTCTAGGATAGGTGAGAGAAAGGTGGAGGGGTGGAAAATGGAAGAGAGGCCAGGACAGGTGGAGAAGTACTGCACCGGCATTCACTTCAGAGAAAGTATTAGAGACAGTAGCATTAACAGATCGGGTTTAATATATTATCACAAAAGGCATCAGTGTTTGGCCTTTGTGGATGAAGTCACTTTATTAACCAAGAGCAAAAAAAGAGTTGCAACAACTGGGGTCTAGGTTGGAACGGGCAGCTCTAAAAATGGGTTTAGTCATTAATAAAAAAAAGACAAGGTACATGGTATGGGAAGACGAGGCGTTGAAGAAAAACAGACATCTGGAGATAAAGGCTGGCGAAGACAAAATCTACAAGTTTGAAGAGGTAGAAAACTTTAAGTACCTAGGTGTAGTAATTTCAAAAACACCAGGAGCAGTGGCAAGTAGAAATAAAGGCAAGGCTAATGGCAGCCAGTAAGTGCGAATATGCTTTAAATGAGATATTAAAAAGCAAGAAAGTATCGCGAGTGTCAAAGTTGCGAATATACAAAACGGTAATAAGACCGGTGGCGGGGTACGCGAGTCTGGTTATTAACAAAAGTGGACCAAAAGATCCTATATGTGCGGGAGAGAAAAGAGTTACGAAAAATTGTGGGTGGCAAGAAGGTAGAAGCGAAAGAAGGACAAACGAAGAAATAAGACTATTATACGGGGACCCAGACAGTGGGAGTAGTAAAAGCACAGAGGTTACGGTGGCTGGGGCATGTGTCGAGAATGTAGATGCAGCGGGCACTAAAAAAGTGATGACAAGTGAAATAGGAGGATCGAGAAGAAGGAGAAGGCCAAGAGCAAGATGGAAAACTGAAGTAGAGGAGGATGTAGAAAGGCTAAATATCGAGAGATGGAAAGAGAGTAGCGGATAGAGAGAATGGGTAAAAGTAATCAACCAAGCAATGGGCCTGCAAGGCCTCTAGAGCTACCATATATAATCTAACTATTATATGTGTTTTTTGTATGATTAACTTGAAAAGAGGCTTCCACGAATGGGGCCCCCAGTTAATCCGCTGCGAATTCCGGTTCGATGGGATTGCCGGGAACTGCCACTTAATAACCCTAACTTGGGTTCAGTTAGTTGTTAGAGTGAAACAAGACTTAACAAACACGAGTATATTGAGTAACAACGATTACAAACGTCACTGATGGACCGATGGTTTTTTTACAATAGCTTCAACTGTTGTGACACGCTTGGATTGGCCACGCGAAAATAGCGAATTGCGCGTAACCGTCACACAAAACAACCTGGAAACGTCTTTACCAGGGAGCTAGACCGACCGCAAACCAGCACAAAGCATAGCTGAACTTGCTTACTCGAAATTCTGAATCTAACTGAAGCTGAATTGACAATGAGCTGAACTCGCAAATTCAACAAGGAGGGGAAGGCTCAAACACTATTGGCCGAGGCGATCCTGCGTAGCCAATCGGAGCGTCGCACGTTGTTTAGGAATAAATGCTTATTTTAAGAAATCTTAATACTAAGCTCTCTCAATGAGGCATTGTATTGAACGAAATCCATAAACACATGAGACCCAAATACGCTAAGTCGGCTTAAGTCCTATTAGAAAGAGTATCCATCCGCTTAAAAGCCATTAAGGGAAGCTTACAAATTCCTTTCCAATATTAACAGAGGCAAACAAATACGGCAAGATGCAAATTTGACTTTACCACGACCTTTGAATGAGATAGAACAGTTATGACTTGAATTACATGAATAATTATAAGCAAAAATGTTTTGATGCACGCATCTGTGTGAATCAAACACTATGTTTACTATGAAAAAGTGCAAGCAAGAACTATCGTCGAAAAGGCTATAGTATAAATCACAAAAAGTGATTTTCCATTGCATCTATTCTTTGAAAGTATCATTTACAGCATGGGTAACGTAATATAAAGCGAATATAAACTTTTCACATAATTCAAATCTTCAAGTTGCTGTAGTGTATAAGTAACGTTTACCGGTGTTATTAGTTACAATGAAATCATTTTATGGTACACAGTTATTTTACTGTAGATAGTAAATCTACTATAATAATGCTGGAGCGGCCATGCAGCATGTTTTTCTCATTTTTTTCAAAACTTTCGTAGCACTGGAGAGTAAGTGACCATATTTACAATTTTGGAATAATAAAAGATTTTGCCGTAAATGTAGAAATCTATGGCAGGTATTACATGGTACAAATGAAAAGTGTTATTCGTGTTTAACAATATTTAGTTATTTTGTGGTAGAATCTTAAACTATCCTAAGATTTCATCATGCAAAAAGCTATAGATAGATATAATTGTAGCGGAGCAATAAATCAAAGAGAGCGTTACCGATAGTTACCATAAAATAAACAGTGCGTGTTATAAATATTCTCGAAGTGCAAGCAGTTAGCTTAAGTGCCATTTGAAAACTTTCTAGCTAAAGGGTACACGCAGTTAAAATCACCTAATGTCAAAAACTGATTTGTGCCGCGGAATTTAAAAGAAAAGAAACTCTCCAAAGTCTTCGAGTATCCCTCAAACAAACGTTTCCTAAATCAGAAACGAAAGTGGATGCACAATACGGCTATAAAACTGCAGCTGTTAAAATCGAGAGTGGATTTCGAGTGGGTCATAAACGTCGAACTCTTTTGGCAAGTGAAAGTGAGCCGGCTCTTCGTCTTGTAAATACAATACCATTGTTGCGACTAGAATAGGAAATCCTTTTGTAAATTGTACAACCAGGGTATATATACAGAAGCGATGGAGCTTAAACATCATAGCGTACTAGGTCTTAGAGCTGAACTACCACCTTTGGTTGTTCAGCACACGACGAGTCAGATTCTAAACGTGTTATCAAATCTCAATACTTACCGAAGCATTCACTTTGAATGTTTCAGGAGCTAAGTGTCAGATTCACAAACGCTCATATGTATTCTGATTAACCCGACCTATTCGCTCCGCACTTGTAATAGTATAGTAGCTAATCCGCACATTTAATTTATGTCTGTAATCTGTTGCGTTTAATAAAGAATATTAGGAGTGATATAGTTATTCGTGTGTGTAATTTCTAACGAACACCATAACATATTCACACTAAATAATAAATTAGTTTTTGCATCAATATAATCAATTATAGTTAACTAATGACACGAAACTATAAACTTGAAGCTTAAGTTTAAGTAATAAGGGGCTATCTAATAAGTAAAGAGACAAATTTAAAAAGAAAAATAGTAGTAAAGTTTAATTTACAATTTTTTAAACAATACATAATATTAATTGCTTAACATGTGAGGAACAAAATGAATCTTAATCAAGAGGCTGAACGCCTTTGTAACGAATAACACAAAGCTTTTTGTAACAACTGACCATAGGTAACTGCTTTTCAAGATTTTTTAGCCACTCTTCAAATTATATTTACTTATATTCTTTTAAAAAAATCTAAGGTTGTTGGGTTTATTGCCGTAGTTGATATATTTTAGGTTTATTGCATGATACTAGTCGGCCAGGAACATTTTCTCGGTTAAATGGCACATATTAAATATTTAGACCATATTTTTTGTAACCTCTTCGGTAGCCTAACTTTACTAGCTGTTTGTTTTTGATCCTTATAGTATTTTGACGCCGGTAGCTTTGAGTAGGCTTTAACTCCCAATATCTTACATTTAATATACGACACCGTTGAAACCAAAAATCGAAAAGGCAGCTCGACGAACCGATATGGAAGGTTCAGTTTCCAACAGATTGTTTACCTTGATAATATTTCTTGAAATAGACCGAGACCTCTGACGACCAGGCAGTTTTTTGAAATTGATGCTATTACACTTCTCAGACCGTAATATACTCCTACAAACAGAAGTTGTCTAACTGTCATTAACTTGCATCGGCCGTGGTTTTATAATAACGAATAATGCGTTTTGCTAGGAACTCATTTTTTTTCCTTTTAGTGAACTGCTACTACTGTTTTATTTACGTTAGGACGCTACTAATTGTATGTAAATAAGAAAAATGGACAGAAGAAATTGGGTACTTATCAAATATTAGAGTTATTTTGAATGCTCTGAATAATTACCTCAATGCAATGAAAAATAGTGACTTTGTATATACATTTGATGCAACCATATTTCTACATCAGTATTTCAAATATAGATCGATATAAGACACAATGGAAATACAGCCTTTCGTGTTCTACCGTTGTTGTAAATACTTTGCGAAGACGTTTCCATTTAAGGATTTGATAAAGTTATAACGATAATAATATACATTTGTACGATAATTTCATAGGGACTAACACCTAGTTACAGTTTCCAACATACGGAAAAGGAAGCGGTTGATCGTGAGAACTAATTATATATCATGTTGTTATATCAGCTGTGAAAAATTAAAATGACTTCATCTATGCCAGTAATAACATTGATGAAGATAGAAAAGTCTTTTAGCATAGCCTATAATTAGACAGTTGGTACTATAATATCAGGCTAGAACGACAAACGTCATCCTTTTTGAACCATCCATGCAGTTTCCTCACATTCAAGCATTTATTTTTGCTTACGTGAAGTCTTGTAATTGATAAAAAGTAAATATATGATCTGATGATTATTATCTGCACGCATCTGCATAGGCAAGTGTAACTATACCGATGGGGCCACAATTATATATAACAGCAATGAGATAACATGAACAAGAAAATAACACGTATTGCTTGAGTAAGAAAGAGATAAACCTAGTAGTAAATATTCGAGTAGGCATGAAGCTTATTTTAATTATGACGTAGTCAACTAAACATGCCTAGTAAAATAATTTTATTTTTTGCACTACTAGTCTCAGAACGCACCGTTATTGGTCTATCTTTAGGTCGTGAATTTGATTTTCTCCACCAAGGGAGAGAAAGTAAAATAAACAGTTTTCACCGTGGTAACTGATAAATTGCTAAGTTACCAAATATGACTATTTTAATTTTGACGTTTTAAAGAGCTATATTGTCAGGTTGACAGTTAACATATTTTCGAAATTTGTTGGGAATTTAGGTATTAAGCCGTTTGGTAGTGCAAAAAATAGTATATACACCACGGTAGCGAATCGTCTTATAACCTTCGCGCTTTAGATACTTCGCGCTGCGCGCTCAGTATCTAATATGCGCTCAGGTTATAATACTGCACTTCGCTACCTTGATGTATAATATACTATTATCCTATTATGTTATTATGACAATAACTCCTTCGCAACGAGTTGCGTTAAGATGCATTTAACAACACTAGTGTTGTTAAGAAAAATAACATAACGATACTTTATTAGCATTAATCACATGTTGACAGCACTGAAATGTATTGTCAGTCTATGTCAAATTCGATGTTAGTAGGTTAGGTTTTGTTTGTTATTTGACACAAACTGACGCAAAAGTTAACCTGAAAATCTCAAATTTAACATAACCTGACAGTGCTACCACCAATACAGTATTGAGTTTTTATTTTACTAGTGATACCACCACTCGCTGTTGTGTCATTAATAACCATTTTTCCTATTTTTTCAAGATTAGTATTTTAGGATAAAATAAACCGTGTTACGATATACGTAACGTTATTCGCTTTCTACATTACTCGAGAATTTTAAAGAACTCGCTCCTAACGTCGCTCGTTCATTCAAACTATTCTCTTGTAATGTAAAAACCTTGATAACGTTACTTGTATCGTAAATTACTATTATCGTATGGTCATCTCTTTCTTACTCAAGCATTTTATTTTCTAATTCATGCTATCTTATTGCTGTTATAGATAATTATGGCCCCTTCGGTATAAGAAATATGTAATTTTTAAAATAAATTAAAAGCTAAACGTAATCTAACAAAAAGAAAAGTTCTGTACTGTGAATTTATGGTTTGAGAAGTGACTAAAAGTGGCGCTTTTAATGATACATTTCAAATCCATTACTTCTGTAATTTCAACTGTAAAGGTTTTGACCACCGATGAAAATAAAATGGCAGAATGTATTTTCTTCCATTCTTTTCACATTGCAATTCCTTAACTGATGACTGAATAGGAGTAACCACTAACCAGTACACAACTACGACTACCGCTGGATCCGATGTTCTTCCGTAGTTTACTACCCTTTTCAGTTTTCAAATTATATCCTTATATACACAACAACATCTATTTTCCTTATTTAAAGACAAAAACATTGTGATTCCAGAGCGAGGTTAATTGTAATTACTTGGACGTCCATTTGCTAAATATAGTATAGAATATAGGCAAGGTATTTGATCAATAAAATATGTAACACATTTAAAACGTCTGCAGTTATAGTGTGCATGAACAACGAACAGTGTTTTGTTTTAGAACTTGGAATATTCTAATACTACAGTTTAAGAATGTATACAGAACGTTTTAAGTAAACTCTGTAATAGCACTTCGCATTGAACAGACTTTTGATTAGTTTGATTTATTGATATTTCATACTGAAGCATTGCAGCATTTTAAGATATTCATTAGCAAACAATAACATACCTCATATCAGAAATGCAACTGTGAACAATATATCCAGGTTTGTAAGTAGGATACACGTAGACGTTGATGAATGACAATTTGTAGAAGCATTATTCGCTATGAAATTTAAGTCAGTGAATAAATTGATGATTAACGTTATACTTGTATAACAACAATTGTAAATGACACAGTAGGAGGCAATGTTCCTCTACCCTTCTTTTTATTTCTAAAGCCTCTACTAGTAGTAGTGGTAGGTAGTTAACTTTGAGAAATGGTAAAGTATTTTACCGGTTTCAGGATATTAAGCCTTTGTTTACATATACGAAAGTAGGCTGGTAACTAAGTAATAATTGTATCTGTACGGTAATATTCCTTTACCTTACATGGCAAATGTTGCGATTATCTAGCCACCTGGTTTGTGTTGTTAAGGTGACGATCGCAAACAAAGTTCATTTAGTTCATTATATTGGTTCATGAAGCAAACACGAGTTTTATTTCAACCTCTATATATGAACATATTCACGTAAGATATAACGCCCCAAAGGCCCCATTCTTACAATTGGTGACCCCGACGTGATAATTGTAAGAATGGGGCCTTTGGGGCGTTATATCTTACGTGAATATGTTCATATATAGAGGTTGAAATAAAACTCGTGTTTGCTTCATGAACCAATATAATGAACTAAATAAACTTTGTTTGCGATCGTCACCTTAACAACACAAACCAGGTGGCTAGATAATCGCAACATTACGTGAGTACTGGTAGAGGGGTAGTTTTTTGTGAAGAAATATTTATGCTTTCCAATTGATTGTTTTAGATTGATTACAAATGATGACATTATTGTATCTGATGGTTAAGTGAAGTGATTCTCATCGAAGAAATCATTTGGTAATCGAAGAATTGTACCGTATAACATTTCTGCTGGGGATGCTTGCAGGTTTTCTTTGATGCTGGAGCGTAAAGAAAGTAAAACCCACGGAATGTTGTCTGGCCAGGCATTAATGCCTGTTGCGGTGATTGCATTTTTTAAGGTACTATTGAATCGTTCAACGATTCCCTGGCTGATTGGATGGTATGTGCTTGAACGGATGTTTCTAATTCCTAAAACGGACATGAAATCTAACCATGATTTCGAAAGGAAAACGGGAGCATTATCATTAGTTAGAAATTTTGGTTTTATTTTTTAAGGATAGTTGAAAAGATCCAGGAGGTTTTGTAGCTAAATATAATCCTGTTACTCTCATACGGGATTATATTAGTTTTCCTACCTGGCCTCCCTCCCTCTTCTTTTGGGGGGGGGGGGGGGGAGTAATGTTGCGATTATCTAGCCACCTGGTTTGTGTTGCTAAGGTGACGATCGCAAACAAAGTTTATTTAGTTCATTATATTGGTTCATGAAGCAAACACGAGTTTTATTTCAACCTCTATATATGAACATATTCACGTAAGATATAACGCCCCAAAGGCCCCATTCTTACAATTGGTGACCCCGACGTGATAATTGTAAGAATGGGGCCTTTGGGGCGTTATATCTTACGTGAATATGTTCATATATAGAGGTTGAAATAAAACTCGTGTTTGCTTCATGAACCAATATAATGAACTAAATAAACTTTGTTTGCGATCGTCACCTTAACAACACAAACCAGGTGGCTAGATAATCGCAACATTACGTGAGTACTGGTAGAGGGGTAGTTTTTTGTGAAGAAATATTTATGCTTTCCAATTGATTGTTTTAGATTGATTACAAATGATGACATTATTGTATCTGATGGTTAAGTGAAGTGATTCTCATCGAAGAAATCATTTGGTAATCGAAGAATTGTACCGTATAACATTTCTGCTGGGGATGCTTGCAGGTTTTCTTTGATGCTGGAGCGTAAAGAAAGTAAAACCCACGGAATGTTGTCTGGCCAGGCATTAATGCCTGTTGCGGTGATTGCATTTTTTAAGGTACTATTGAATCGTTCAACGATTCCCTGGCTGATTGGATGGTATGTGCTTGAACGGATGTTTCTAATTCCTAAACGGACATGAAATCTAACCATGATTTCGAAAGGAAAACGGGAGCATTATCATTAGTTAGAAATTTTGGTTTTATTTTTTAAGGATAGTTGAAAAGATCCAGGAGGTTTTGTAGCTAAATATAATCCTGTTACTCTCATACGGGATTATATTAGTTTTCCTACCTGGCCTCCCTCCCTCTTCTTTTGGGGGGGGGGGGGGGGGGGGGGAGTAATGTTGCGATTATCTAGCCACCTGGTTTGTGTTGCTAAGGTGACGATCGCAAACAAAGTTTATTTAGTTCATTATATTGGTTCATGAAGCAAACACGAGTTTTATTTCAACCTCTATATATGAACATATTCACGTAAGATATAACGCCCCAAAGGCCCCATTCTTACACAACCATTACCCTACTGACATGTCAGCAACAGTCAACAAATCTCCTTCGAACATGCTGGATCGATTAAGTTGTATGATGGCTTAAAAGTTTGTTAATTTTTAGACTTCGATCGTTGGCCGGTTTTTATTTTTTTTAAAAGTACGAAAAAGTTTTAATTTAATTAAATCCTCTAAGCAGCAGAGCGTAGCCTCTGTCGCCGTGGGCTGCGGTGCGACAGCTGCTGTGTCCGTGTGCTGTTAGCGCGCGTGATTCACTACGTTCATATATCATTATAGCAACGCGTTATTGCAACAACCTACGTTGGTCCAGGGGTAGAATGCTAGCCTGTCACGCGGGCGGCCCGGGTTCGATTACCAACCTCGATGCATCCTTTTTTAAAATTTATATTAATGAATCTCTCTTAAATTAGCGAACCGAAGCGTAGTTCGGGTGACTCACTAGTAATAAATAATGAAGATAGTATGCTATTTATTAATACAAACATACGGAAATGGAAACAATAATAGTTAAAAACTGAAATCTATCACTACTGTTCCTGTTTACCATAATATAAATTAATGTTACAGTTTTTTAAATTAGGAAAGGTAATTCCTGGGAAAGATATCTCTGAAGTCTCAACATGTGAAGAAGCATTGTGCGTCACTTCTGTTGTATTTTTATTATAAATAATTTCCCCTTGAACTGTAGAAGTGGAAGCGCTAGATTCGCCACTGCCAAACATTCTTTTCGCTATCTTAATCTTGTTATCGACTGATTCTTCTACGTATCCCTCTGCTATACTCGAACTCTTCCACCCGCCCAACCTCTTCAGGTCGGTTACGTTTCCTCCTGTGTTGGCTAAGATTGTGGCAGAAGTTTGCCTCAAGCAATGACCCGTGTATTGCTCAGTGTTGGGTAGACCCAGGAAAGTAGCAATCATTTTAGGAACAGAAGAAATCTTGTGGATACCTACTCGTTGCACGCTACATTTTCCTCGATTGTAAAAAACAAAGAAGTGTTCGTGATTCGTGTGTTTTGGTCGCAGACTCATGTACTTTTTAACAATTTGCACCGAATTTATAGCACCCTCAGGGACAACGGTAAAAAAACGTGGTTTGTAATTCTTAATTTTATTGACTGTCACAATCAAAACGGAGCCTTCCTCTTTGATATCATTTATTGTCAGGTTATATATTTCATCACACCGGCATGCTCCAAATAACCCGAAAATTGCAACAACCTAAAAATAACGTAGGATTTATAACTTTTTCAAATCGAACTTCAATAGAGTTTGATCATACCTTGGCCAACAAATATTCCTCGTCTCTTGCCTCTATCAAAAACTTTTTGAATTGACAATCGGAGAAAACTTTGGTTTTCTTCACTTAGTTGCCTACGTTCTGCCTCTTTACAAATGCATACAGCTTTTGAAATGCTTTTATATTTATATTTTCATTGATGCCAATTGTGCTTCGCAGCATCGAATAATAGACCCACAATGACGAAAAGGGCTGTGGTTCTTAGACTAAAAAAGAATTAAAGAACCTCACAATCCCACATTTGGAATAACTTACCAGTTGCTGGAAGTATTCCAGAAGAACATTTTCATTGATAACGTCAATATGATTCCCACCTTGCCACTGTTTGAATGCATTATATGCTTTCTCATACCTAGATTTTGACTTTTCGGGAATTAAGCTGTTCAGAGCTTCACCCGCTGCGTTCAAAATATGTTCAGGCAATGCAGCAACGCCAAGATCCATTTTTTATCTAGCCGTTATGACGTTTAAATATAAACATTATAAATATGACATAAGATAACGGTAACCATGGCGATAAATGAACCCGTACAGACTTGATCACCTCGTAAAATGAATATGTTATGAGTAACAGAATTTCAGAAACTAATATTTATTAAAAACATCTTTATTTTCCGAAACCGGTAAACTATTGAACAAACCACGGATGTTATGAGCATAACAGCCGTAGATGTCTTAAAATCCTCGCTCTACGAGCTCGGATTTCAAACCGACATCTGCGGCAGTAATGATACTCGTAACATGCCTAGATATGTTAATAGTTATTATATTGTTCCGGTCTTTAGAAATGCTTGTGCGGAATGTTGACTTAGAAACGGTGGATAAACAGTAGTTGTAGTAAAAAGATTCTGAGCTCCAAATGGTAAAAATAAACTGAAAGTTGATACAAAATTACTCGATTTTGTGGATAAATTTTACTAAAAGTGCGTCTATACAAAATGTAAATGGAAATTACTGAAATTGGTCTGTTATAACGTTCATACCGTAAGCTTTGTTTTGCTGTTTATGGTAGGCCGTTCATAAGTAGTGCTTCGGCTAGCTCAGAGTGTGGTAAATCGCGATCCAGCCATAGCCTTAGATGCGATGAAAAAATAAGGACGCCAAACACCTCACCCAGAAACTGTAAAGGGCTTTACTCATAACTCCCCTGGCAAGTGAACGTTGTGGCACTAAACAATTTTACAAATCAAAGAAAATTAAGGGTAAAAATATCTTAACGTTCCTAATAATGCTGAAACAATAAACGGAAACACTTGATAATAAGAGTTAGAAAAAAACATTACCGGCGGTGGGATTCGAACGTCAGCGCCTGCGTATGCGATTTCAACGCCCGACCGTTCTTCGCATCTGACCACACAGGACGCTTTGAATCTCTGCGATGCAGATGCACTAAACACAACGCACTTATTCCTTGCCCCTTTCTGTTTCTTTTATATCATTTACCCTGTAGCTGTTGGGTCCCATCTTCGTCAAGGGTAACGCCTGAGCTATGTGCAAATTACTGCTTTCATCTATTCCTTAGCTAAATTAAAAATAATCTCATTTTATTTAAGGTCCTGACACTACATAGTACACATGTTGGGTCTAAAATATGCTCTTTTTCACCAAGAGTATAAACCATTACTTTCATTTAAGTAATAGTTCTTGAGTTAACACAAAAAGATGCAGACTTTCATTTTTTTAAGGTACCCACCCTGTATATATTTTACTGACGTTTTCTCGATTTCATGCCAGGAAGGCCTATAATCCGCATGCAAAATATTGTCTTCCTCCAAAAAATAGTTTGCGAATTGTACCGGCAACAGAGAGGCAGACAGACGAACGGAGTTGAGAAAACCTTTTTTTCATCATCTAGGGACCCTTAAACGTGAAAATCTGGGGGTGATTTTTCTCGATATAATAATTCCTTCTTCCTTTAGACGAGGGAAGTTAATACCTGAAGTGCTATTTGAGTAATTTACCATCGAGGTTCTGCTTTACAATCTTAATCTTAAGAACCCAAAATATATATAGATAAGTTCGAATAAAGGGATAGCCCATATATAAATTTAAGTAGGTACCAATGCTTTAGTGAACATAAATAACTAAAGCAAAAAGAAATTTGCAAGAATACTAATATAAATTAGAAATAATATTAATTTTGTAACCCAAAAAACATGTTAAACGCAATTAAATACGACCAATATAACTAACTACATGTAAAAATGACGGTAATATGTAAATAACACCAAATCATTATATCGAAAACGAACTATTGAATCAAATTAACTGGTTAGTTTCGAGTTTTCTTCTTTTTCTTTTATTTAGGATATTTTCCTGTTTCTCTTCATGCTGTTTTATTTATAGGGTGGCCATAGATGACGACACTCCAACTTTCAGCCCATCGTTTTGGGTGGTCATCGCCCACTGGCCGTTTGCCTCTTGGTTCTAAATCTCGTGCTATTCGAATTAACCGGTTGTCTTCTGTTCTATTTACATGACTATTCAACACTATAACATATAAGCCAATCACATTGCAGACATTTGCTTTTTTCAACCAATAACAGCAGTATATCACTGAATATTTGGGCACCATGCAAAATATCCACAAAACAATGTACGTACTCAAAAAATAAATAGCCTTGTTGCGAAGTATCGCTTAGAAACGATGTTCTGTCCTTAGTGATATCGCTAGGTTACGTAACACTAAACCCCAACAAACTGTGTGGCTTGTTTTAAAAATTTTAAAATGTTGTGTTTTGGAAACATTCCGCTGAATTTAATTGAGAATGAATAGATTATATTAATTGTTGGATTATTTTTCAATAAAGTTAATCGTTATGTATTAATATTGTTAAATAGTCTTCCCAAATACCACTCGAAGTGGATATATATTTTTTAAATATTTTGCCATTTCCATAGAAATTATTGCAAATTTCACTCAACAAAATCACATTTAAATGTCACTCGCCTTTGGCTCGTGACATTTTTGATATGATTTTGTATCGTGAAATTTAAACGCAATAATTTACATGGAAACGACAAAATATTTGTCAAAAATATATCCACTGCTTGTGGTATTACCCTTGACTATTCCATTACTTCAAATTTAATTTCGATTTATTATTACATAAATAACAACAGGTTTTTTTTAGTACAGTCGACACAAATCGAAAATTCGTATAAAATAATTTAGGACTGAAATATTTAAATATAAATTTGTAGAAATGGGTTGTTGACAACTCAAAAGGATCTAACTAAATAAGAGCCATCGGAATCGATTCGGAGAACCGCTAACTGGAAAAGCATTACCTAGATTCAGAGAAACTATTTAATAAAATGATTCCGACGTTCCCTTGTAAGACGAGGCCAAACCGAATAGATGCAATTATACATATGGTAACATCGCATTTCAAAGCAAGCTCTTAGCTCAATCACTGGATAGCGCGCATATATCACAAAAACTAACCCTCTACTAAAATAATCAAAGCAAATTAAATTGATAAACAACTAATAGTTGTTTACCAGTTGTAACCTCTATAACAAACGTTATTCGACAAGCTATTCGGTTCTAATCGCAGCGGCCCACGCAAGGGTGGTGACAGCGCACCGTATACTTGAAAGGTGTAGTAAATAAACACACCTGACCTTCATTCGCCTCCAAAGGCAGTAGGAATCGCAATCTGCGATATTAAAATTGCCAATCTTAATATCTGATTTTGTTTTACTTCTTGTTTATTATTAAATTCACATTGTGTTGCTGATGTAACCACAATATGTTTAAAAAATTTAATGTTTATCTTTAAATCGTGCGATGACATTTTTCAAAGCAATTTGCGTACTTAAATTTGTCGTGTATTGTGGCATTATGGCACCATCATATTCAACTTTCAAAGCTTTTTAAAAAATATATGTGCTCATTGCTTAGCAACTGATTTAGATTTGTTGTTTGTTAGCCATTGTACTTAGTTAAAGCATATCATAAAGGTCTCTTGAAATAACGAGCACATTTTTGGCTTCCGTTATGATTGCCGGTTGTATGTCGAACCCAAGGGGATCGCCGATTCCCGAACAAATCAGGATATCTTTAGAAAACTATATTTTGCCCTCAATTTTAGAACTCGTTCTCGCAATGGAAGCTATATTTTCTAGTAAGATGGAGCAGCATGCCATAGTATGAAGTTAATTAAAATGTGCTTGAAAGAAAGCACATCCCTAACATAGACTGGTTAGCAAATAGCATCCCCTCTCTCATCGTGTCGTTGTAGAGGATCATCACCATCCAGTTAAAAATAAACTTAATATACGAACGCGAATAAAATTGATTTTGGGTAGAATATCCGTATTAAAGTGTAGGAAACTCGATACGCTTATACGGCATCATTGAAGCAAAATCTACATTTTCCTTTACTAGACGGTGTTACCTTAAAAGTCAGGACGCGCATATTACACAATTTAATATTTGTGTCAAACATTTTTAAAATTCTTTCCCCTTTATAGCTATTCTTCTACCTTTCTAACTTTATGTGTACAGTTACTAAAATGTGGGATACTTTAATTATATCTTGTGTTCTACTATGACGAGAAAAGCATAAACATAGAGAACACTGCGGGGACAAAAGCCCCCGAAAATTACTGCCAGTAGCGCTGTATGGCACAATTTTTACAAGACTATGTTATTAAAAACATGCTTGACGAGAGATATGGTTGTGTTAAGCAGTTTTACATTTCAAAAGAAATCGTTTGTTTTAAAAATAAGGTGAGAGGATACCTTAATATTTTATATCCAACACCTCCTAGTTTATAAGGCTTTTACTAGTTCGATTTTAGACCTTTAAAATGGCCCATAACTCACTAGTGAGATAAAAACCAGGCCACTTACTACTGTATTGTTGCTATGTAAAATTTGAGATTTGTAGTTTAAGTTTTGCGCCAGTCTGTGTCGATAATCTAATTTACTAACCTCGAATTTCACATAAAATGACAATACATTTCAGTACTGCCAAACATATAACACGAATCACAGGCAACCACAGCAAAAAGCTCTCGTGTAATTATAAGTGAAAAACGTCGAACAGCCTCCTGTATTTCAGAAAGCTGACAGATTGTCACATTTATGGAAAATCATTGATTATTTTTTTGCACAGAAGTTTTTGGGCACTTGACGCGATGTCAAATTTGACTTTCAGCCTCGTTTGGAAAAAACACGTCGCGTGCCTAGAACACTCCAATTTTGCAAATTGTATCATAAATAGCTATTAAAGTACCAGAACTAGCTAATAGCTTGACCATTTCACGTCAATCTGACAACATAAATTACAAGAATGTTAACTAATAAAACCATTAGCCTGTGTTTTATATAAAGAGCTTAAAATTTGCATAACTGACCTTTAAGGAAGATGGCGACCAGAGAACGTTTACGTAAACGACCGTGTTTGTAATGAGTTTATAAGTGCTGTGACTGGAGAAGTGTCGTTCTTCTTTTGACGTAAGTGGAAAACAACTTAGCCTTTGCAAAACTTGTGATTATTACAAGCTAAGCCTTCACTACCAAAAATAATTCTATGCTATTAAATTAAAGTTAATTAATTCTCCCTTTAGGTGTGGCGGATGATGTATCCAGAAGCTAAAATTCAGAAAATTACTATTTGTGCTAGGGAAATAAATGGTTGAAACTGCTACAATTGGTTAACGCCAATTCTCCTCAAATTTGGATGTGAGGGCTTATTTTGCAGCATTGGCTTTGATTTACTCGTTAGAAAAGGAAAATACGACAGCGACGTCGTAAAGTGAGACCCACGCTGAAGTATCGCAGGAAGTGCATAATATTGCAAGCGATAATTTACGTGGATAATAATCCAAATAGATCTATCGCCGTAAATCAGCTCATATAAGTGGTTTAACTGTAAAACCGCTTACTTTGCAATTGCATTTGTAAAATGTGTGAATCTGTCTGAAAAGTTGTTATAAATGGCAACAAAATTAACGCCTTGATCGATCATTTAAAATCAACTTTAATTTGCAGTTAATTATTGATGCTAATGCTTAAAAGCAACAGATTGATAAGCTTTAATTAAGGAAAAACGTGTAGATTTAGAATGCTTTCTAACACTAATTATAAAATAACAATTTAATAGTGAATGCATACCATTCTAGGTATGTATTATTTCTTCTACATACTGTACCACGTACTGCGACGTACGTATGTATATGAAATTCTTGTGTGATATAATATAGTGTCATACTCGAATTACACCTATAGCAAAATATGCAAAAATGCAGACATGGTGAACATGGAGACCTGGATTAATAGATTTTTAAATTAATATCTATTTAACTATAATTATATTATTTATATTGATGTGATAAATACGAATACTATACACATACAAATGAAAAACCCTTCCATGCGATTTTAATGAGAGATTACATATAGAACGGTACATCGTACAACGCGACCGGGTGTCTAGCAAAATCTTGTAGTAAGTACCTTCAATTACATGTTTTAATTAATATTTTTAAACAACTTAGTTTATTTGTTTGCGAAGTAATTGAAGAGCCACCTGAAATAGAGTGATCTAAAAAAACTTGAAAAAATAGGTTGCCATTTGCCGTAACATTCTGGCAACCAGTTGTGAAAAGGTCCTTTTTCGTTAATTATCATAGCGCATCGTGTATCGCGAACTGTTTTACACCAAATTGAAGCTAAATCTTTCCTCTATAGTCTACACGAAGGAATATGATTGCCTGAGTAAAAGCTGCCGCGACTGACTGGTTGCCAGCATTTGAATGACCCGCTCTCGCCTGCGCGAACGGGAACCAGGGAGTAGGAACGCATGCGCTGCTTCGTGGATTAGACAAGGACGTCCCGTATCGCGACTCCTTAGTGGATTACTGTAAATAAAAAATGTAAAAGAAATTACTGTTATACATTATAATACATGTAAATATCGAAAATGGAACTCAAAATATACCTTATTCATTACAATGAGATATGTAGTATAGCAGTAGTATTTTTGGGGGACTCATGTCTAGCAAGTAGACCTTCATATGCCCTTTTTGCCAACACCCGTTGGCTAGGTCTAGGCATGCAGAGTATCAGGTATCTTAGTCCTACTTAGAATTTTATCGAGACTAAGGAGTTCCAACCTTAGCAAGGGACCTTTTACATGCTACACATCGTAGTAACATGGGACCCACGGATTTACATCACTTCACTGGGGATAAAAAACACAATATAACCATAATTTGACTGAACAGCAGTGCCATTACACCAAAAAGAAAATACCCAAAAACTAGTGCTTCCCTATTGCACTTGCGAAATTTGTATTTGTTATCTTTATCTCACAATTTGGCGGTACCTTACACTTAGTGTATTAATCTAGTGCCCTTCGTTTTCATCCGTATTTTTTTATTTTTTAGAAACGCCAATTGGATCGAGGATCGAACTCTCTAGATCAATAGCTAGAATGTTTACCGCTGAGCTACGGAGCCCGACACAATGAAATATATCCTGTGAATTAATTAATTAACCCGAAATAATTTTTATGCTATTATTACTGTCGGGATTGATGTTTGTAGCAGAAAAAGCTCGAAACTGTGCAAGGTAATTGCGATTATTTAAACGAAAAAAATTAATGATGTACCCATTTGCCCCGAAAACGGTCGCACCTGCTACGCTACGTTCTTGTCTAATGCACGGAGCAGGACGCGAGTAATGTAATGTGCCATACCCGATAATGTGTCATGTGCTGTAATGTGTCATATCCGATATAAACTGTATGAAGTCCTCATGGCGTCAATTGGGAAACCACTAATTTTCCATCATTTTGATAAGAAATGCTATAAATATTTTGCCTTTGTACATTTGTATAGTTAGTTCATAGATTTGTGTCTTTCAGAACGTTACTCTGTCCAAATTTGTAACTCCTAAATGTAATTAAAAACTTTTGTGTAGTAAAATAACGTTTTTTTTCGTCAAGTCCACTACTGGTAACTTAACTCGCGCTTCCTTCCTGGCTCCTGTTCGGGCAGGCAACCATCAGTCGCGACAGCTTTTACGCAGGCAACCATATTCCATCGCGTAGAGGAAACATTTAGCTTCTATTTGGTGTAAAGCAATTTTCCATACACGATAAACGATGATAATTAACGAAAAAGGACCTTTTTGCACCTGACTGCCAGGAGGTTGTGGCAGATTGAAAGGTGAAAACTTATATTTTAACTTAGTTTTTTAGATTACTCTCTTTCAGATGGCGCTTGATTTACTTCGCAAAGAAATGAACTAATTTAAACAAAAAAAACTGGCAGGTACTTGCGGCAAGATTTTCCTAGGCACACCTGCAGCAATGAATGATGCTATATGTACGGTTTCATTAAAATTGAATTTCAATAAAATAATCGATGAGCGTATAAATCACGCGGGCCGGATTCCCTACTATGAGCAATATTATGTAAGAAACCTATCATACATTTAATTTCTTGTTAACATGGAATACAATATCCATACATATTTACAATGTGTAGTAATACTTTAAGCTCGTAGTAATACTGGTTACCATTGACAACTAGCATTAATTTTATCACTACTAGAGAAACTGATTTGTGGTCCATTGTTTGTCGACATACAACACGATTAATCCCCATTTTGTAAAGTGTTTTTAGTCTGAAATGAAAATAACTCCACTTGTATAGAGAATGCTATGAGTCTTCTGAGAACTGCATGTATTAGTAAATGCGTACTATTTACAGTAAATTTTATGTAGATTTAAACATTTTGGTATTTATAGTGGTTTACGTCGCCATAAATTACACTCTTTGCACTCCCGATTCTAAAACTACTATAGTATGGTTAAAGATCATTCTCATATAGTATGGGCTGTGGAATAGTTCTTAATTTATGAATGCAACTATAAGACACATAAAAATGAAATGTCAGGTTTGACATTTAAGTATAAACATAGTTGCAGTCATAAATTAGGAACTATTCCATAGCCATACTTAATGAAAGAGGTTTTAATCATACAATATTTATTTATTTATTTATTTATTTATTTATTTATTTATTTATTTATAAGGAATAAAACAGGCTTTAATGCCCAATTACATTATTCCTACAATCATATAAAAAAAATATAATTTTGACGACACAAAATGAAACTTACATTCAACTGAACTTTTAACAATTTCTACTCATACTCACACAGATCTGGATTCTGCTTAACTGTATCTGTTAATTTCCTCTTAAACATATTTTGAGTAATTTCAAATATATCTAGAGATTCATTTTTTGCAACCACTTTATCATAACAAAAACACATTCTTATTACAGGGCGATCTTTTTCTTACATTTGTTCTATAGTTTACATAAAACAGTATTCGTGTTCGCGACCTATAGGCGGGAAAATAATATTTTTGATCGGATGTCAGTGCAATCTATTTTATCATTTAATAGCTTATACAGAAACATGACCGTTGTGATGACCCTTCTTTGGTTCAATTTAAGCATTTTAAATTCAAGCCTAATACCCTGATACGAATCAAAATTCGGATATACACCGTGTTTTTTTAATATAAATATTTTAAAAATTTATTTTTGAACTTTCTCCAATGCTTTGGAATGAATTCTAGCACCTGGATCCCACACAGTAACCGCAAATTCTAGCTTTGATCAGACTAAAGAATAATACAAGCTAATAAGGGTATCGGTGCTGTTAAATTCATTGCAAGTTCTCATAATAAAACCCAAAGTTCGCCTACAGCTATTAACTATGTTTTTCAATATGGAATATCAAATTTCAGATTTTGTGTAAAATACACTCCTAAATCCCGTATTGATGTAACCCTTTCTAGTGTTGTATTATTCATTACATAGTCATTTTGGATTGGCTGTCTACTTAAAAAATAATTCATTATTTTACATTTATCAATATTAAAATATAGTTTATTAGACAAACTCCAATTAACAATAGCATCCAAATCCTGCTGCAAAAATGCTTCTTGTTTCAGGAACTAAAGTGTCATTTTTAATTTCCGTGGGGAATGAAGTTACTAGAGAGTATTGTCATATATAATGCAACTAGTGGGTTTCTTGATTGTCAAATAATCATTTCTGTTTACACGAGATATAAGGACGAGCGTGATTGCCTAAAATAATATATCGAGTGGATTCAGAAATGACTTGATAATCAAGAAGACACGAGTTGCATTCGGCTAGATTATATCACGAGTCAATAAACAACGTTTGAATAGTGTATTTTAAATATTAAAAAGTACTGTTAATGTGCTTGTTATGCCAATTGTACTGACAGCAGGTAACGTGATGTTTGTCAAAGCGTGTGATTATCACCTATTAATCAGGAAGGTACGGTGATTATCAGTTGCTATGTACATTATCAAAAGTTAGTACATGCGTAACTATGCATTTTGCCGTTTTTCATTGTTGATGTTAGAGAGAGTGGTATAATCACAACAATATATGGTTATTTTTATTATTTTTCTCTTCTAAATGGCTGCCTAAATGCTTTTTAGGAAAATGGAAATAAAATAATAATGCTCACATTCCATAATTCCCTAGAAATTGTCGATTCGATTGTTTCCCAGAAGTGCTGATATTGTTGTGAGTGAAAATAGTTCGAGTTACACTAAGACATGGCGCCACCCATCGTAACTCAAAAGCGGTTAAGAAAAATATCAAATAGACCCTATCACAAATTTTATTTCCTCTTGACTTGTTAAAAGGGTCGTTTACTGTCGTCTAAACTGACTCGGTAAATGAGTATTTACAGGCCCCGGTGCCTGTAAAGTGTTACTGTTGTCTGAACTGATTCGGTAAATGAGTCTTTACAGGCACGGTGCCTGTAAAATGTTGCCATCACGACTTTACAAGCACCTTGTTTCCTAATAGACACAATCCTTTATTAATCACTAATATTAATTTTTAGAATTTTCAGCAAGTTGGAAATAAAACGTTGTACGCGGCTCGCTTGCAATTAGCCTTTATTGGGGCTCACCGGATTACAGGGATCGCTCTTATGTCGCTCACCCCTGCAAATTATCCGGCTCGCCTATAAAGGCTAATTTACTAATTTTTCCACGTAAATAACTATTAAAGGGCTAAAACATTTTTGTAAATTAACAAAAACAAAATACATTTTTGTATGTTTAATATTTTCAGTCTATTTGGAAATTTAGGGGTCTATTTCTGGATTTTTCGGGTCTATTTCATATTTTTCTTACTGGAGTATGTTACTGAGTTTTGATGGTGGCGCCATCTCTAAGTGGACATCGAACTATTTTTACCCGCGACAATTTCAACATTTCTAGGGAACAATCGAATTTCTAGGGAATTATGGAATGTAAGCAGTATGGAATGCGCTTAACAAACCAGTGAAAACCATTTGCCTAAAGACGCTTCAGTCAAATGCTATTTTCCTAGGAAAATGACATTCGACAAAAAATAAATGTTACAGGACCCATTTGGCTAGGCAGATAGCATTTGGCTAGGAAAAATCTATTT